>CABFOQ010052473.1:7506-22319 GCA_900660455.1 Gephyroberyx darwinii
TCCTCTAACAACAACGCTGCTGCCAGTAGGGAGCTGTACACACACACACACACACACACACACACACACAGAGGCCAAGCCAATCGAATCAGAGTTACAGGTATAATAGGTCTGTGTTCACAGTGCTGCTAGAAGCTAAACCAGAGTGTGGGGACATATCGGGATGCCACACTGACGGGGGCTGCCATCAGATTAAGCAGACAGATAATCTCCCCCTCCGTCCCTCACTCCCCGTCTTTCTATCCACCTTTAGGTTTCCTTCTACCTTTACCCCTTCCCCCTCCTCCTTCCTGTCCTTTCTCATTATATTTCCCTCTCCTCCTCTCTCTCTCTCTCTCTGCAGAGACAACTGGGGAATAGAAAGAGCCTTGGTGAGTCAGGGCTCCCCGCTGTGCTCTCCCATCCCTCTAATCTCTGATTTTCTGTTAGTCATGAGTTAAATTGCAACCGGCCATACCGCTCACAGTCGTACCAACAACGATGGCAACAAGCTACCATGATAATAACCCGTATTGAACCTGTAGTTTAATCCATATCCCACGCCTACATTTCCCAAGAGGCAGTGAGTCTATTGACTTTTTCCGGCAGCCTCCCAGACTTTGGAGATCAATGTTCTTGCTGCAAAAAAAAAAATCCACCCTAAAGCAACATCAAGTAAACTCCGACTTGTGTGGAAATCGCAAATGCAATGTGTCACATTGATCACAACATGTACCCTGTACCAAAAGTAATCTTTTGGTGGGTGTTTCTCTCTTCAAAATCAAGTGGTGAAGAGCTGCTTTCAGTTGCAGGGACAGAATGAAGAGGGGGAAATGCAAATGGTTTTAATTCATTTATTAGCCAAAAGTTGTTGTACTGATCACTTTTATTAAACAGGTTTTTTTTGGTATTTTTACAGTAGAGGGCAGGAAAGATTGGGGGATGATGTGACAAAGGTCGCAGGCCAGACCCAAGCCCGCGCGCTGTGTGTGCGCTAACCTTATAAATCTGATATTTCCAACAGCACTTGATGGCAGCATACAATCTTGGGTACCAAAGTCAAGATCCACAGATTTATACAATAACCTGCATAATGTCAATGGCGCAGGTTAAGTGATTTGAGAAAATCACAATTAGAGTCCTGATTCTCTGGATTTTTAGGAGAGGGTTTTCCACGTTGACAAATACTGACTGAACTTTTCCAATAACATATGTGAGTGCTGTTTTAGGGTGGATTTCCTTTTATTTATATTAGAGGATTTGGTACAGTTTGTACACTTCTCTCCTGTGTAAACAACTTGCTCCTGCAGGCTTAAAGCTGTAATAATAATAGACTGAGTTCAACTGCACGCTGCCTCATCCGCAAATCTTTACAGAGCTTAACTCGGAGGGGCAACAGCAGATCAAAAGGACACCAGGTTGTCTTTCCCCCTTTCAGCGGGACGCCAAGATGCCTGTCTCGTCACTTGGCCAGAAGGTCCCAGGTTTGATGTTTCCTCTTGAAGTGTTCCTGAGCAAGACGCTGAACCCCTAACTGCTCACTCACTGTACACCCCTCTGAATAACAGCATAAACATACATACAATATAAATCCCACCTCCTCACGCCGACTGGTCTCATCATCCTCACGGCTGTCTTCACTACCTAAAAGCAAAGCTAAAATTATTCCAACAAATGTACTACGTTCCCCTCTCCAGAAATATATTGATCTGAAGTAGTAATAGTGTAATCTTTCAGCTTTAGCAGACAAGTATTTTTTTTTTTTTTCAGCTGTCAAGGCCTAAAACCAAAGCTAAGATGATTGAAACAAAAGTAACTATCTAAGGTATACTGAGTGTAATCTTTCAGCTTTAGAGAAATTGAAATGTCCTTTTTCTGCCACAAAACAACACACAACTCTCCGTAATATCCTATAAATAGTTTGTGGCCGTAACCTGCAATAACAAGGCTAGGCCAGTGGGGTCAATCTCTTCATCTCCAGATAGATAGATTCCCCTCGTCTGAACATCCCTGCAGTCACCACAGAGGAAAAGCAGCAGACTGCACACTATCCTTATCCTTGTCATAAATAATTAAACATATTATGAAACCCTCAGATGAGGAATGGTGTCTGTTCATTTTGAGTCTTCAGATGAGTGATGTTTTTAAATCTCAAAACCTAAAGGCTTAGGGAAACATTCATAGTTAAAGACAGAAGAGGGTTGTGTTCCTTTGAGTGATCACGGGTTCATAACATTCATCACTTCAAATGATTTAGGCCGACTGTGAAATGAGAACATCGGCTGTTCAAAAATGTTCAAAACGGACTTGTGTGGTTCTTCGGCTGAAGGCTTCACTCGGCATCTAGCATCCCTTCAGTGTTTGGCCACTGGAGGTGACAGTAATGAGCTAAAGCCCCCAACCCAGAGGGAAAGGAAGGTCAATTAAAGAACCTCATTACATCTCAGTCTCTCATTTGGGAGGCATATTTTTCTCCATGGGCGAGTCAATATTGAAGAGCCTGTGAATTCTTGATTCCTGATTGGAATGGACATCAGTGCAGTGCTAGTCCAGGGTTTGATTTTTTCACTCTTTACTCTTGTGACTACGTTTTTCTGGCTTAGCCAGGCTTTAAACTTATTTTGAATTCTGTTTGTCCTACTGATATCGATTGAAGTCAAGGTGGCTCGGTGGATAAGAAGAAAATCAATCTGTGTCTCTAGTGAACAAGTGAAGAAAGCCTTGACAAATAAAAAATAAACCAACCAATCACCAATAATAATTCACTACTAACATTACTGGTAACATACACAAGGCTAACGTTACAGGTCAATTTGTTAAGTTTCACATCATCCTAACAAGAAAGATTGTGTCACATTTGAAAAGCAGGCTGCTACCAGAATCTGATGCTGCTTCTGTGTTCACCGTATTTTACCCACGTATACCTGGCCGGCCACACGGGCATTTTAAGATGTAAACCACATTGATCAAATCCCCTGTGGCGGGGTGACTGAATGAGGCACATTTGCTGGTAAAGTCACATGACATGACTTACCTTATCAGGAAAGCAGGGAACTGGAAATGAATCTTCTACTAGCTGGCAAATGTGTATGTGTGTGTGTGTGTATATGTAAATGTGTGTGTGTGTGTGTATATGTAAATGTGTGTGTGTGTGTGTACGGTTGACTGAGCATGTGCAAATTTTTAGGTTCATGTGTAATGCATGAATGTATATATGTGTAAATATGTATGTGTTTGTGTTGCACAGTTCCACATCGATGGTGCACTACTGTGTGTATGTGCGTATGCGTGTGTGAGTGTGTGTGTACACGTGAGTGTGTGTACACGTGAGTGTGTCATGGGCTGCAGGACCATCAGAAGGAACTACAGATCCCTCCCTCAGCTAGTCCTGACTCTACACTCTACTGGATGTGCTGAGGGGATTGATTAACGAGAGAGGACGGTACATGTGGTACCACTGACCTGTTGTATATATACACCATTATTTAATAATACATAGTGTGATACTTTATTAATCCACGTAGGGAAATTCTCTTTCATCTTTCCTAGAGGGCTTCACAGCTGTTGGCAGTGGCCTTGGGGGCATCGGTGGAGGAGGTATCATGATCTAGACACATACACACATCAAGCCATTCATTATGTTGCATTCAACAGGCCTAGCTGTCTGCTCTGCAAGATTCATGCTCCTTTAAATGTCATGGTTATGGATTGTGTGTGTGTGTGTGGGGGGTCGGACAGAGAGAGAGGGGAAGAAAGAGAGTGTGGCCACACATGCGCTCTGCATCAGCATCAAGGTGGACCATGGCAAATTATATTAATGGGAGTTAATTGGGGCGGAAACCGACAGATGCAAGGAGGTATGAGGGCAAAGTACCTCTTCCTCTTTCACGCTCCCTTCTCTCTCTCTCCTCCCCCTCCCCCCTGCCCTGATCCCTTCTGCTCCACGGAGGAGTGAGAGTGTGTGTGTGTGTGTGTGTGTGTGTTTGAGCCGAAAGATAATGAGGAGGGGGAGGGGGCATGGTCTGCAACATGACTCCCGTGCAGTCGGACGCATCGCCCCATCCTCATTAACACCTCATGTGTTGGGTCCACTGACTCACATGGTTTGTCCCTGCTGTCGACCGCTGGCATGGCAGATTAATCGGCTGCTCGGGAGTCACAGCACCTCCTGGCTGCGCGCTTGAGAGGATCCGATTGGATAGCAGAACACGGGACAATGGAAATGGATGTGGGAATGCAAACTCAAACAACACTTAAACGATAATCAAGCAGTGCAGTTATATACAAGTGTATAGACTAGGGAATTAAGAGTAAACTCGCCTACAGAAGGATCACCATTGAAATACATAGGTGGGATCTCTCATAAACAACCACAGCACCACTGTACTCAAAGTCCTGTTGACGTTGCCCGGTGTCTGCCATCAGACCTCTGGAGCTTGTTCAGAAAGCTGCAGCTCGTCTGGTGTTCAACTGGCCCAAGTTCTCCCACACAACTACCCTTCTCCATTCTCTACACTGGCTCCCTGTAGCAGCTCGTATCCAGTTCAAGACCCTGGTGCTAGCCTATAGGGCAGTAAAAGGAACAGCTCCTTCCTACCTCCAGGTTATGGTCAAGTCTTACACCCGCGCCCGACCACTTCGCTCTGCTGCCTCGGGGCGACTGGTTGCCCCGTCGCTCAGAGGAAAAGCCACCTCTTTAAGAAACACTACCCTGACCCTTCCTCTTAGCACTTGCTTATTTGTCTTCACTTACTTGTCTTAGCACTTGCTTATATACTGATATGCTTCACTTATTTGTCTTAGCTCTTGTTTATATGCTTCACTTAATTGTCTCGTTTGTTTAAATAAATAGTAGGTAGCTAACTTATTGCAGTTTCACTTTAGCACTGGTTCTGCTCTTAGATGCTTGTTTAGGAAGGAAATGCTCTTACGATTTCTGGTGGCTAGTAGTTCTCTTGCCTACCTATGTTGAATGCACTTATTGTAAGTCGCTTTGGATAAAGAGTGTGCCAAATGACTGTAGTGTAATGTAAAATTCTCCCAGGGAACTGTCCATGCGCCGTGGTGCTGAAATGTCAACTAGGAGACGCCGGTGACAACAGTCCTCTGCTCAACAATACTCTGTGCTTTAGATACCGGCTAGGTTGCTCTGCTCTGCTCTGTATGCAAGCCAGGACACATGGCGGCAACAAAAGGCCATTTGCGTGCCCCCCCCCTTTTTTTGTCCTTCTCTACCTCCACCACAACACCCTGTTTCTCTTGTCATTGTAGCCGATAAGGAGGGAGGGGTGAAGAGATAAAGCAAAGAGCTAAGAGACGAGAACAAAAGGAAGGGCGAGGAGGGAAAGGAGAGACAGAGATGGAGGTAGAGAGAGCGAGGAAGATGAGATTAGAGGGAATAGTAGAGGAGAAAACCGCTGTCTGTGCAGCTGGCGTTTAAAATAACACGAGCGGTTGTGTGGTGTTTGCTTGTAGGCTGGGAGGAGCGGATGGGAAGTCAGTCAGACAACAGCGGCTGTCAGATTAGGATGGCTAACGTGACGGGGGTAACAATGTGATGTCGGGAATGAGGGTGAGCTTATTGGAGTTATTAGGCATCGGGTCAAAATATGAGAGCGGTGCGTGTTGTTATCGTGAGTGATGCGCGAGTGTCACTCGTGTGTCATTTTCAGCTGAGGGATGAAATGACAAGCGGAGTAGAGGAGAGAGGAGCGAGGAGCGGAGAGTGATGGCTGGAGGAATATGGCAGGAACAAGGGTTACAAGATTGGAATCCCAATGCACCTCATCTGAGACATGGAGGGGAAAAAAGGCCCCGTTTAAAAATGCATCAGCAGACAGAGCGCTGCACCAGTAGAGACTGGCACACTGCAAAACCACTTCAAAGCCTTCAGCAGACACCTCAGCCAGGCCAGGGAAATACTGGCTAACCCGCTCCTTATTTTACTCTGCTGGATGACTTTATCTGAGTATTAACTGTCATCATTCAATGCCGTGAAAAGAAAAAGAAAATTTCGCTCTGTGTCTAAAACAAGGTAGTTTGGGGATGGTCCCTTGAGAAGAGCGTGACATAAAATTGATTGAGCATCAAATTTACAATCTAGTCGTTCCTGTGCTGAAGCAGGCGCAAGCAGCCTGGGTCTCTGTCAAGTGCAGGCCTTACTGTAAGACTGTAAGAGTTATAGTATTATTGGCTCTTCATCATTCCTCAGAGTTGACGTTAGATCAAGGTTAACAACCTGTTACAGGGATTCTCTCTAAGAGAGGAAAGTTAAATAATGTAAACTAATTTAATGGCTGTCAGCTATTCAACGTGACTGTGAGCCTGAGAACAATAGGCTCTTCCTACAAAAGCTCTATGCACACTATTGTGTTGGCAATTTAAGATTATTTTAAGATACTTCAAATGGCCCATTTAACAACCTATGGCAAGGCGAAGCCATAGAAAGAAAGCTTTCCTCTTTTAGTGATTATGTGCTTAAAAGTTATGATGATGATAATCTTCCTGGGTGGACGTATTGTTTTCCTTCTTCAGATCCCTCTTCTAATGCTCGAGGACCCCTGCTGACTACAGTGGATTTGAGAGCATCTCAGAAGATGTATCCAACCTCTAATGTAGCATCAGATATTTCTGAGTTGACTGAAGTTAGTCCTAATTGGTTTGGTCTGTGTTTCCAAGCAACCTTTAATCAAAGCTTCCTGTTCTTTCAACTGCATGTTCAGGGATGAAGGTCGGTCACTACACCAGTCATCCAATCAGCAGTTGGAACCTGGGCTTCAGCACATCGGATGACGTAGCTGCATTGCCATGGTGACAGGCTGCCTGCTGTCACCACTCCAGTGATACGTGGATTTGTGATGATTACAACTGGCAGCACTTAACCAACTCCCCAGTACTATGGCGTGAACGTGACTCACAAAAGCCTCTATCATCTTCTCCCTCTACCTCTGTTTCATCTCCTCTGATGAGCAAGCTCTGCCATATGTCTTCCTGACGAGTCAGCCTGTCCTCACATATGAGCCCCACAGCCATAATCCACAGCGGATTTTGTTCGCTGGTGTACAAGAGGACCCCGTTTCCCATGAACCTCTTGGGTGGGGGAACATAGGAGGTGAATTGGAACAGGTGTTCCCATTAATTACTGGCTCCCACCAGCAAACCTGAGGAGGAAACAAGCTGCCAAGGAGGACCCAGGCTGCCTCGCTGACAGACGAAGAACATGTGTTAAGCCTTGTATACACACTGTCAGCAAAGCTAAAATCCCCCTACAGTAATAATGTTTTGAAGCACTTCCATGAGCATGATAAGCCAAATATTGTCATGGCAAGCCTATTTGGATGGGGACCAGCTCAGCTGCGGGCATATGGGGTGAGAGGCATGACAAGAAGCAATAGGAACACTAATTCATTTTCTCAGCTGGAGAGTGAGAAAAGCCAGAGGTTCAGATGTTATTTGCAACAATGAACCCAATGAATGATCGATTCCTAATTAGCCCAAAGGTTGCTTGTTTGTGCTCCCCAACACACAGATGGAGCCCAGGTACTTTTCACCTTTTATTGTAGATCCATCAGCGCTTCATCTAAGTGCTCCCTGTTCTTGCACTGTTCTCTCTCGGCTTCCTCAGATGACAGTGTTCTTGAAGTGGCTGACAACTTTGCCAGTTCTTGTGAATGTTTTACGGTTGTCCTTATTTTCTCTCCAAAACCATCTGCCTTTGAAGTTAGGCTGAGGGGATTGCTCCACTCCACTTCAGTAACTCTAATGTTTCTCTGATCTGTGCTGATGGCAGGGTACATGTTCTCCTCTCTTTCTTTCAAGCTTTCTCCCTCCCTCTCTCTCTCTCTCTCTCTCTCTCTGCAATGCTCAGTACTAATGACTAACGGTGTGAGGGGATAGAGAAAATCCAGAGCAGTGCCTCGCTGAGGAAAATCCACCTGGCATGAATAGAGAGATGCAAGCTGGCAGTAATGGGGCACCGGAGATACATTTACAATAGAGAGACATGGGGATACTTTAACAGCCAGTGGTTACATAATGGCAGACTCAAAGTCTTCTTTGAAGGGAGGGATGTGTTCCTAAAGCCGAAGCTGCATGAAGCGTTGTCACTCTTGATGTGAGAGAGTAAAGCCACATCTACTCACTTAGCATTCTGCTGTGATGCTGCAGTGCTACAGGGATGCTCTCCTGACCTGCGCTGTGACCCAAAAGAAGTGGCTGGGATTAGGGAACAGCCAAACGGGCTGGAATCCAAGCAGGTTGCCATGGAGACACCTTGAACTCCACCGTGGTGCATTGATTCCCAGAGTGCATCCCTCCGTCCAGCACACTGATCCTGACCGACTCTCCTGCCGATCGCACAGAGAGGGGAAAGTGATACGACGCTGCCAGCAGAGTGCCGTTTCCATGGCAACCGCAGCCGGCTCACTCACAGGCAAGTTCGGGGAGGAAGAACATTAACCGGAGAGGTGGCTGCAAACATTGCTGAAACAACACACGCCCTCTCTCTCTCTCTCTCTCTCTCTCTCTCTCGCTCTCTCGCCACACAGCCCGTGTCCTCTCATCCATGACCTTCGGAAAATGGTGACTGTAAACAAGCGGGGCCTCGCACTGCAGAACAGGCGCAACTGTTAACACACACACACACACACACCAATACCAAAAGAAAACACTGTGCTCAGACCCAGAAGAGCAGCCTCTGAAAGCAGGAACTCATGGAAGAGTTGTTTGTTTCCTGACTCCCCGGTGTAATCGTCTGAGTCCGCTGGGATGCAAACACTCTCGTAGCTCACAGTTCTTAACTCCCCCTGCTAAGTTTATCAAATAACAACCCTCGTTGTGCCGCTACATGAGCGCTGGAGCCTTTTGATGTCCTCTCAAGCTCAGACCTCATTTGTATTCTATTTATGCCCACAGTCTTCACTAAGCTTCCTTTGATACGATTCCCCCCATCAACATGTTTTTCATGTTAGCATTGTTATTTGTGTTTTCCACACAGCATGGTGCACTTCCTCATTTGCAGCTCAATACTACCCTGTATAATCATAGATGGATGATCAGTGTAATTAAAGCCTCTACCTTGGAGGACGCTAGCAGGAATATAAGCCTCCTGGTTTTGCACACTGATTCCTCAACAGCACATCCTTGTTTTACATTCAGTTTATCCAATTATTTTAGTTACACAATTGATTCGCTCTAATTACAGGCGTAGCTATGATGGGAATCAGGAAACATCAGTTAGACATTTATTAGGCCCTTCACTGGGCATTTTGACTTACTATCAATAGCTGCCATGTTTCCCTTCACTCAGGACAGCGCAGCACTTAAATCTTCTTCCGAAGCACTTTTCTCAGACCGCAGACAACTCGGGAGGGTAATATATTCTGAAAGTCAAATCTGTATGATTGGTAATTGCCTGCAGCCCAGCCCCTCATCGAGCATCTTGCACATCCAACATGAAGATATTGATTGATAAGAGGATGGAAGTGAGGGGATGAAGAGCATAACATTTATGGCCTGCTGAGAAAGCTATTGTAGAGGAAGTAGACTATTGTCTTCCGTGGAGGCATCTAATGGATTTTGATTTTGTTTTGCCTCTTCCAGGATGAAATGCAATTGTACCCAGAAGTGCAGACGTGTCAGGATGGCCAGACCTGAAAATGATTTGTAAGCCATATTTCAAAGATGGGAGAGGATGAGAGAGGGAGAGAGGGAGAGAGGGAGAGAGAGGGAGAGGGAGAGAGAGAGAGAGAGTTAGGCTTTGATCACGGGGGTCAGGCTCATGCATGGCTGTCTCATTATCAGCTGTTATGCTTAGACTGAATAAATGGCTGAGGAGGTCAGCCACATCAAAGCAAAGCACCATGTCCTCCTCTGATTTCCTCTGGAAATCTAAAATGGATGCCATAGGAGAAGCAGCAGAGGGATGTGATAATACCTGCTGCAAGGGGAGAGCGGATTCTCAAAAGTTTAGAAGGCTCTGTCTCTCCACTGTCATCGAAAATGAAAGTTTACAGCTGTTTTTCAGACTTGGTGGAAATTGGGCTGTGTGGTGCAACCTTCGCTAAAGCGCCTTGCCCATAAATCAGTGGGCACCAGTGCATTACTCACCCTCCAACAATGACAGCCAGGTGTCATAACTGGCCTCTGGGAGAATCTGATATATGAGGAATACCTGGGCCAGTGCGTCAGTCTCCTCGACACAAGCGGACACCAACATCACTCATTAACTCAAACACGCAGACACATTGAACCGAACATCACTCAAATGCACACGCACAGACACACAAACACACACACACACACACAGGCTCATCCAAAGAGGCTTCTCTGCTCATTTTGAAATGGGTCACTGTGCCCTTGTCCCGCTCCCTCGCTCTGGAAGAGGAGAATAAATCAACTGCCCGTCTTCTCCACCCCGGCCCGGTGATCAAGAAGATAAACCCCGATGGGAAATCTATAAACCCTGCCCCTCCTCTGGACTCTCAGATATCGGAAGGCTAGCGGCAGCAGAGGAGACGTGTTGACAGCATTTAGAGCGCACCGTGGAGGACACATCAATTTAACAAAACACAGGATGTGATGTAAGAGTGTGCCTAAAGAGTGATGCCTTGCCCTACCGATGCTCGCCATTGAGGATATCAGGCTAGGCTGTCATAAATCTACAGGCAGCAGCATTCACTAACCCACAGGTTGCAGGGTTGACGGAGTGAGAGCGGGCATGTTGTTGGGGTTATCAAGTGGGCACCTTCTTTCATCGATGTTTCATTGAGTTGGGCCCGTGACACCTCAAAAAGCAAAATGGACATTTATTTATATAAAAATGTTGCAGATTATTACTTTAAAGTCAAAATAATTAAGACTAAGATCTGGGAAAAAGAGTTCAGTGTGAAACTGAGAGTATAAGGGTGCTGGTGTATTTTGTCCAGCATACTAAACATTATAGCTTGTTGTTGATATATATCTCCCCATTTTTGTGGTAAAACATGCTACCCCTCAGGGCTGAGATTTATTTAGTGAAGAAATGCTCTCCCTTTGCCCTCAGGTCCTAATTAAGTGGAGTTCAACTTGCTTCATCTCTTAATTATGAAGTCAGAGAGAGGAGAGCCTGTTCAGGGCCAAATGAAAAGACAAGCAGACTGAGGGGGAGGGAGTGTGTTGGGTATTCTTACTGCCGTTTGAAGGTACATCGCTTGGAGAACACGTCCACCGCAGAGAACCAGGATAGTTGCTGCTGCTGTCCCCTGATTACAGTCAAAATAAGGGTATTTACTTCATAGACCAGATGTATGATTGAATTTCACAAAAAAAAGAGAGACTCGAGAGACAAAACGCACTCAGAGGCTTTCATTCAAGAGAATCATGATTTATTTACACACCAGCAGTTATGTTGATATGTATAATTCATATTAAAGTAACTCGGGTGGGCACGCAAAGAAACAACAACAAAGAAACGACAACAGCAGCGTTTAATCTGCAAGGTTATTTGAATTGGCTGCAATGTCCAAAATATCTCTCCTGTGAACTCTTGGTATGCGCACATTGAAAGCCCCGAGGGATCGAGAAGTAACAAAGTCACTCAGCTGTCTATTTGGCATACTGTTGGTTTGGGGTTTCATTCCTTGTATTCACCCTGTCACATTCCATCACAGCAAGGCAAGCCTCAAAGTCTTGTTTATAACTCTGACAGCAAACTTTCCCTGAGTTCCTGGTCATTTGAGGTTTGAGGTCATTGGCGGATGATGAAAGACGCTTTCCTGCTGAGGAAGTTGTTGGTATAGTATGTAGGTCTCTAAGCACACAGGGGATGAGCGCCACAGGCCAGGGCAGTAGGGCAGAGCTGCAATCAGGCTCTCCTCCTCCTCCTCCTCCTCCACCACCACTATCCTAGCAACGCTAATTACATTACTACTGGGGAGACGGGAGAATCAAATCCTAATAAGGCGTGGAAGACTGACATGTCAGCCTCTACCAACAGAGGTGGGTGAACCGCCACATTTTTCCAAATTCAGGAAACCTGTTGAGTAGTGGGATATGTACATACTGCACCAGTTGTACAAAGAGCATCTATTATACACCGGTCCCCCTATCACTCGGGTAAAATGAGTTCAACTCACTTCAGCGGCATGTCGCCTGCCGTGTTGAACACAGGATGTAAAAAATAATCTGCTTGTGATGATGATAAAAGGTGGGACATTCCCGTGTACGAGGCTCGGTGGGAATTGCCTCCTACATTGAATGGACCCAGATCAGCATAGCGCCATATTCCTGGGTCTCGGTGTGAAAGGGGTTTAAGTCTTCAGTCAGGTGGAGTGAGATAAATCTGAATCTAAACCACTGTAAATCTACTGAGACGATGAAACCCCCTTTAATGGATAGCCTGTGATATGGAGGAATAAATTGATAACCACAACTCTTAAGAATAAGCTAGTTTGCATTAGCATACAGCTTCCCGTAAGACTCAAAGGGAGCGGGAAATAAAGAGAGGCAGAGTATTTTGTTCTCCTCTGGGACAAGCTTATGCTCCTTGAGATTATCACTTTCCCTGCTGGGGGATTTGTCACTGATCCCTTGTGCAGTGGGGAGCAGGCAAGCTATTTAGTGACGCTCCCTTAGGGATGCATAATACAATAGGATAATATAACAGCAGACTGAGAACATTTTCTTTTGCAGAGAGAAAAATATCATCACATCAATGGCTGATTGCATCAATGATACTCCCACTCAGCCATTCACGCGCACATGCACACAGACACACACCCATCAGATGAATACATCTGTGATGATGCTATAGACTCCCTCTCTCTCTTACACACACAGACTGTTTGACACACCGTGAATGTCGAACCAGGAGATGCCAATCATTCCTGTTCATCCCCTCATGCCGTTTGCCATTATCATTTCCTTCTATATCTCCTGCTGCTAGCTCTCCTACAGCTCCATAACTAGCGCCTGATTAGGAGTGTTACTAAGCACTATAGCATCAAGCACGGCGCAGCATAACACATCCACATCCTGCAGAGACTCCTGGAAAGACCTCGTTATCTCCCCATCAGCTCCACCACCGGCTCTATCTGGCAACTGGACACGATCTCATCATTTCCCACCAATTTAAAGGGCAAGACAGCGCCGGAAAATGCCAACAGAGTTCCAAAGAATGCGCAATCCCCATTCCCTTCCCTCCACACAACACGAGCGAACATCCCATGAAACATGTATGAAGCACCTCCAGGCTTAGCGCTAGAGGAATCAATCTGTAGGTTACCCCTGGAGAGAGACACATTGCTCTTTAGGAATTGTGTTTTTGTGCGTCGCTTCAACCGAGCAAACTGTGGGTGTAATTAGTGGTTCAACTGTGCCGGTTCCTACGCCGATGCTCAGGAATTGCCTTCAGCATCTCGTTACTACATTTACATAAACCCGCTTCCTCAAACTCGGCTTAATGACTCGGTAATGGAGCCTGGGAGGTCTCAGATGCTGAAAGTACCTGCCCTGAGCTGGCCTGTAATCGATGGTGTACAGCTATGGTGTACAGAGTTGCTCCCACGAGCCATAGACATTTTCCCCTCCTCAGTCAAGCAACACCCAGCCTGTATTTGTATGCTTAAAGCAAAGTGACCCCGGTGCTGCTCTGTTAAGTTTTGTTTGTGCATGTATATTTCCCCATAAGCACCCTATTATCGATGTTCATTTCTTGGGCAATTTACCCTTAATGGAGGAATATCCATTTTGTGCAACATAATTAGAGTCCCAGAGCACTTTGAAGAACAGGGAATTTGGTTGTCATTTTCATCTGTTTGGCAGCCCCGACAGTCTCTTCTCCTTCTCTCGTCTCACGTAATCTCCATCTCTCTCTTCATTCCACCTCCTAACTACTCTGCAATCAAAACTGTCAGTCACACTTAAGTCTCTAAATACCTTGTGACTCCCCAATCAGACACGCCACTCTTGCTTTACGTCAAACAGGCTCTAGCCGGTCCTGCGTCTTATCTGCCCATCATGCTTCGGCTCAATTTTAGAGCCCCTGTCAGCCCGTGAAAAAATTGACAAACTTATTATCACCTCAGGGTGACAGCGTAAAATGGCTCACAAATATGACCTTGGCAATTCCAGCGCAATAGGATCATCTGATTATTAATCTACTCAAGCACAGGGTCAAATGTAAATAGCAGCACTACAGCTAAACCGTGCAAGACCTGGTGATCCTTGTTAGAGGGAGCAAAATACCGTAATAACCGCTGCACCGTTAATGGCAAATTCCTCCCCATGCTGCGGCAGATTTGTGGGCAGCTGACAAGTGGAATTGAGTGCCTCTAGTCTGGCTGCAAGTGTGCCGTCTTGGACGTGATGGCTCATCTCGCATTGCTATTCCACTGGACCACGCACAACATAAAACACCTCGCCCTCAGTGACACCTTTACATCGCCTCGCCCACATCATATTTGGATTTATTCACAGGCTGACAGCTCTATTAAGCAGATCGCTGATGATCTGGGAGCAGGACACGTTTCAAGCCTTTGTGTTTAGTACGCTGCATGACTTCCTGGTGGAGCCATGAAGCAGCAGAAGATTTTCTTTGTGCTTCTCTGTTGCGGCGCCATTAAATAAGCAAGGTCCCTCTAGATTTTATTTCTTTGTATAAAGCTTAAAGGGGCCCCATAGCACAAAATAATATATCTGCGGTTGTTCATCAATAACAATGACAACAATTACTTTGCCAGTTGCTGAGATTTCTGACTTTCAATACACATTTTCCAGCTTGTTTTGGAATAAAAACTCCAGACACAATCGGTCACAATCCTATTTTCAACGTAGGTCAAGGGGCTAGGAGGGATGGG
>CABFOQ010052473.1:28444-58075 GCA_900660455.1 Gephyroberyx darwinii
CTGCAGAAGAAGAAGAGCGCAAAGCAGCCGATGCAGGTGAGGACCAGCGCCATGGACATGCCGATGAAGAAGGAGGCGGCCTTGAACGCACCAGAGGGGATGGTGCTGAACTCGGTGAAGCTGCCCTGACAGGTCAGGTCCCGGGACAGCCCGTTCCCGATGCAGTAGTGGAACAGACCGAAGTAGCCTGCCTGCGGCGTGTCCACACCGTCTCCGATCCAGTACGGCTGGATGAAGCACACCACGTTAACGATGGCGAAGAGGATGGTGAAGATGGCCCAGAGGACACCGATGGCCCGGGAGTTTCGCACGTAGTTGGTCTGGTAGATTTTGGCAGCTTCCGAGGCGGGGAGCATGGTGGTGGTGGTGGGGGCCCCGGGGACCATCCTCCAGTCTCTGCAGGGGTTATTCTGAGCTCAGGGTCAACTAATCTGCCTTCACCAAACTCACATCTGCCGCATCTGATCCTGTAAAAGGCATGGTCTGTACACAACTTCTACTTGTCTGGCTGTCTTTGAAAATCTGTGCTTTTGCCCAAGTCCAACGTTTGTGGTCCCAGTTGCACCCACAGCATCACTGCACTCTCGCAGCCACGGCATCCATTTCATTCACTAGACTACAATAACGAAACATGCGCTCAGGAAAACAAACCGTAGGCTATGAGATCCATCCTCCATTCATAAACCCATAGGTTTGTCCTACAGCCGTCAAATTCAAAACGCCCCTACCTGCCACGGCCAAAACTAGAGATTATTCCGACAAATCAGGCAGTTTATCCGAGGAAGATTCAGGTCTGCAAATCACTACGGGGCACTGTAAGATCTTGCTCTAACAATATATCTAAATGGTCCGTCTGTGCTCGACGCCGACAGACCATCAACAACCGCAGTTTAGATCCAATTGAATTAGAGTTGGAGGGTAGCCTCGGATATTACAGAGCCAACCCACACCCCTTAATCCCGGTCTGACGTGTTATTTCAGTATCAGACGCGCGAAATCTTAAAACAAGCACCAGTCCTACAATAAAAGACAACACTGTACACATCCCCTCTCTATTGGCTGCATTTTATATATTCGCATGGCGCTCGGGCAATGCACTGTGGATATGCTTGGAAAAAACACTACAATATTCCTATAATATTCCCCTAAAGACGTAGCCTACAGTGTAGTGTGCCAGACGTACTATTGAGTTTATACTGACCTTGTCGTACTTAATTGCATTTTTTAATTTCCTATAATATCTCTATAATATTCCTAGGTACTTAAACTTTTGCTGTGATAGGCCGATTTGTGTATCCTGCAAAATGTTTAGGATTACCGTAGTTTTTTTTAATGGTAGACCCACAAAGTAATGGCTGGGTCAGTATAATAATTTATTCTGTATTTTCTGTGCGCTAATATCAAAGTAAATTATCAATTTCCATAGCATTTTCCCCTGCATTCTTTCCTTTTTTCATATCATACGAAGTGCAACTTAAACTATGCATAGCCTGTATGCTTTCTGTAAAAGGTCTGTGGCGAACGTTTAATGTTTTCACACATGATAGTGTACAAGACTAAACATCCTCCAATACAACCTTAGGCAATAGATAAATAGATATATAGATCTCAACCCTTGAATTCAACTCCATTTCTTCGGAATAAACGGTTAGTCCACAACATACAACTACATTACCCATAGTTCTATTGGCGGCGGTGATTGGCCAGGAACCAGAGACAGTGCTGTGACGTTATCTGAAGGCGCGCGCGAAACGTCTGTCAGTGTTTGCAGCCGTTTTCGCATCAACGCTAACTTACTTTTCACTGCATTTTAACTTTGTTACACATC
This sequence comes from Gephyroberyx darwinii, assembly GCA_900660455.1. Lineage (NCBI taxonomy): Eukaryota > Metazoa > Chordata > Actinopteri > Trachichthyiformes > Trachichthyidae > Gephyroberyx > Gephyroberyx darwinii. Next base: position 30,273 of record CABFOQ010052473.1, read on the forward strand.
ACTTTTTTCAGGTATGGATACTTTAACATAAAGCGTTCTTATTGACAGTAAAAACATCCATGTTGTATTTCCCCTGTGCCTCGCTTTTTTGACTGAATACCCGTCGTCGTCCCTAGCTTACTAACGTTACCATGTAATGTGTACGAACGCTAAGCTAACGTTAACCGTTTGTTATTTTTAGACGCATGGCCTTCATCTCTTGAAGCGCACACAATAGTGGTTGGTAGTCCGAAGACCAGAATGACAGCACTGCTTCAGCATCCAGGCTACGAGGAGGAGAGGCTGCGGAGGGTCGCAGAGAAATCGCCCTGCAGAGATGTTCAAGCAGGGATGCTTCTCTCGCTAATGGGAGAGGTAGGTCAGTGTTGTGAGGTTTTGTGAATCGCGCTTAACGTTAGTTTTTATTTTACTTGGATTGAGTTTCTCAGTATTATTTCTCAGTATCAGTGCAGTCTTAGTGGATGTGGCTATATACAATTAATTTGGCCTTGACCGACCGACTTGAACTGAAAATAATATTCGAATATTTCTGTTTTATTTTTTGAGCATATGGGATCATAGTTTTAGCTTTTTCAAACTGTTTATTTTATTTCAGTTTTAAGTAAACTGAAATAAAATAAACAGTTTGATTTTTCATGCCTAGTTTTAGTTAACTACAATAAAAGCACAACAGCATTGACTGATGGTTGATATTAGTTGGCAACATTGTAAAATTAAAGCAGGGAGTGGGAGAACTTTTGTACAAACATTTGTATAGATTTTTGTCGAACATTGATTAAATGTAGGCTGTGACAAGAGCTTTATTTCCTATTCCAATAAATTGTTTTTCAGGGCTGTTTTTTTGTTCCTACAGCCAGATCAATATAGCTACCCCTCCATCTTCATCTATGGTCATCGTGCCTCAGGGAAGAGTCATGTGATAAACACTTTGCTGAAGGAACTGGAGGTGAGAGACAGCCACTTGCTTTCAGCTTAGAGCAGTTAATTTCACCATCTCCACTGTTCTCACGTTCCTACAGTGCAAACAGACAACATAAATCTTTTCAGATGCTCCCTGGGACAAAACCTTAATCCGATTGGAGTCTGTGGTCTTAAGCATATCTGTCTACCTGGCAAAGTGTCTACCTAAATTATATCTTATATGTGATGTGCTTGGATGGCAAAGTGGATTAGTGGTTAAAAATCTCATCTGTTACATAAAAATCACAGATTTCATTCTTGCATCAGCTAACATGTTCAACACCATGAATCCTTTAGCACGATACTGAATTGATACTTACTCCTGCTTAATGTAAATCGCTCTGGATAGGACCATCAGCTAAGTACCTAATATGAAATGATTTACTGTCTCACTGCAATTTTTATAGTTTGCATTCATGTGCACCATTTTGTATCCCAATGCTCACGAGGAGTGACACCAAATGGCAGCAGAGGGGAGCTGTGACATCAAGTAAAACCAAAGTTTTGAAAGTTCACAGAGCTGTTATCTAGTGTAAAGATGTGTATTAACGACACACACACACATCACAATACTTTTCTTCTGTCATTCTTCCCCTCTCTGTAGCTGCCTCATGCCACAGTCAGTTGTGTTGAATGTGTCTCCGTTGCGCTGCTGTTTGAACAAGTCCTGTTGTCCCTCTTTGGCTGTGATGCTGCCTCCCTGCTCCCCCGTAGCCCCTCCCTGTCTGACTTCGTTCGCATCTACAGGCAACAGTGTTCCCAGTCCACCGCAAAGCAGACACGGTACATTGTGAGTACAATACACATTACCCTCAACCAACCCCCTGGTATTTGACTTTTCAAGAGGTGGTAAACCACGATAATCCACAGCATACTAAATTATTGATTGTTTGGATATGTTATGTAAATCCTTGTATGATCATATTAATAGTGGTGGGATATGCAAATAGAAGGCTTCACATGCCTGGGGGAAATATGTGTGATCTTCAGCCAATACAGTCATGGGTTTAATCTAATATTTTTAAACATTTTTTACATTTGAAAATGAGCTCACACCAAGGAACATCAGTGTGCCTTTCAAAACCTCTGGCTTATTGATTATGCATGTCACAAAACCGCAACAGAATAAACGTAACTGTTTCTTCAGGTAATGGAAAAGGCCGAGCTTCTGAGAGACATGGATGCCAATCTCCTCCCTGCTCTTCTGCGTCTCCAGGAATTGGTGAGAATCTGTCTGCTGTGTGCACTCTTGAGTAAGGCACTTCATTGTTTTTACACTAGGTAGTGGATGATAAAGAGGGACAAGAGGAGCTCCTTTCGTAATGAATGACCTTGAGCTGAGTGTGTTGAGCTCTTTCATAAGGCTTTTACTCCTACAGCCACTCACTGCATTTTAATTAACCACATCAAGAGTAAACCTGCTTATTTATTTATTTATGTGTCTTAATGTTTCCTGATGGAGTGATATCTTGTCGGGGATGGATTGAGTGTTAAGAGGGATGTGTCATTCGCATGGCATACATCTTCAGTGCTGCCACGCAGCCTTTTGAAGTGATATTTAGGATGCAGATTTAAATTTGTGTGGTGGATGACAAAATGATTAAGGGTTGTTCTGACACCTACATGTGTTGTGGCTCTCCAGCACAAAGGTTAACAGGAAGGATTTACTGAGTTTAATGAGGGCTTGAACTAACAATAATTTTGTTACTGATTAATCTGATTTGATTAAGCTAAACAACTAAGATACTTATACTTAAAATATTTATGCAGGTGAACATTTCCATTTTTATAAACAGTATTTTTCTTGTGGAATAAATCATTATAATAAAACTACATTTCAGCATATTATTGAGTCCAGACCCAAATAAGATAAAGCTCCCTTAGAATCTGCATTCCTTTAAAACCTACCTTACCTTACCATATCATTGTAAACAACTTTTTCAACATTGTATCTGAGATCGGCCATTAATTAAGTATCAGTAGCAAAGGTTTCTTTGCAGATTATATCATGTGTGTTTCATCTAAATGATACATAAGATATATATGTGTACTATAACAGACTTCTTCTTTTCAGGTTGCGGACAACGTGACCGTCATCCTGCTCAGTGAAATTGTCTGGGACAAGTTCAGACCCACCACCGGCTGTTTTGAACCCCTTCTGCTCCATTTCCCTGACTACAGTAAAGGTACTATTATTCACAGACACCACATCATTCAGTGTCATGAATAGCCCCCACCATGCTGCATAATGACACACTTGTGGATGCGGTGTGAGATGCCATTGTACCTGCGATTTTGTTCTAACACTTTTAGCAGCGACTGCTGAGGAATATTGCATTCCAAAACATCACTGTGGAAATTGAACAATTAAATGTGAGCGTGATTGAATCGTTGTAGTTCAGGGACAAACCGTCTCCAATTGGCATTCTCTTGTGTGTGCCTGAACAAGGATGACAGTAAGACTGCTACCATGTATGTTCTGTCTGTCTGTGTGTGTATGGGTGTGTGTGTCCATCCATCCAGGAGAGCTTCAGCAGATCCTGTCCCAGGACAGCCATCCGTCTTATTCTGCAGAGCTCTACTCGTCCTACATCAACATTTTGCTGGGAGTCTTCTACTCGGTCTGTCGGGACCTCAGAGAGCTCCGCCACCTGGTCAGACGCACGCACGCACGCACGCACGCACACCAATCAATCTATCAGAGTGGACATTTTTATCTTAATTTTTCTTGATTTTCTTGAAGTCTAATACCTTTTTTTTTTTTCTTCAACTAGGCTGCCCTTAACTTTTCAAAGTTCTGTGAGCCTTTGGAGGAAGGAAAAGGTAATGCATAAGGTCATTTTTTCCCCCATTTGTTTTCCTTTTATATTCAGATTTTTCTTTTTTGTATTTTTTCCTTAAACATACCGTACAACCTGCATTCATTTCTACTGGGAAATTATTGTTTCATTTTCATCACTTACTGTTTCAGTGTAAGCGAATGTAGCCTTCCCAGACTATTAGTGAGGATTAACCATCTTTTTTGGTAATGTTTGTGTATTGCTTGTCTTCAGTAAAAGAGAGTGACACACACAAGCTGTGGAGAAACATTGAGCCTCATTTGAAAAAAGCCATGCAGACGGTGTACCTTCGGGAGGTGTCCAGGTCTGTTTATTTTTTAAAATATTTATTTCTTTTTTGTCCTCTATATGAATCTGCTTCATGCATAAATAATCAACACCTGTTTGATTATGACAGCCTTTGATATTCATAATATTGGCCAACAAGCAGTGCAGTGGTCCACAGTGCCATTAGCGATCTAGGCTGTGGTTCCTTCTCGCCACAATGTGCGCTGTTTCTCTTCCCCCCTGTTTAGCGTTCAATGGGAGCAACTGCAGCAAATGGAGGAGAAGGAAACTGGAGTCGTGAGAGGTAAAACACATATCATTAACAACAATTGCACTCAATAACGATGACACATGACATGCGATTGCAGAACAAACATGTAAAGCCATTGACAGGGTGCAATGACCCAGTGGATTCATGCTGAAATGGTTGTGCTTTATTCTACTTCCTGGGCAGTAAATAGCAGCATGTCATCCTTATTGTGTGTGAGAAAATGTGAGTGGGGTAGGGGTCTATTCCAAAACGGTACGGGCTGGAAAGTGAGTTTTGATAGCCAGAAATCTCAGCCCCCGGAGAAGTAATCATTGAGTCATTATTTTGACCATTTTGTGCTATGGGGCTGTAGATATCTTACTTATTTCACCTTTAAAGTACACCACTGCATGCCTAACCTGATCCTAATTCTGACCCCTAAACGCAAGTCCTAACCTTACCCGAGCCCCTTGAAGAAGTAGGAACCAGCAAAATGTCCACACTTTTCCTCATCTTTCTATTCTTGTGAAGATATTCGGTCCTCATAAGGACAGAATTACAAGAACACACACATGTACTTAACTTTTCCTGTGATCAGTCTTGTTGTAGTTCTCTAGGCAATAAAACTTAAGAGTTGCCATTGGTATTTTGGTTTCCTTGTCACCAGTTGACCTACATTTTAATTAAGTTTTATTGTTTTTATCTCTGTACCTGATGTAGGTTAAGTTTTATAGGTATGTAACCAGCATTTATTTCTCTCCTTTCCAAGGGCTGTCTGCTCACGCTCATGTTGAGCTTCCCTATTACTCCAAGTTCCTGTTGATTGCTGCCTACCTGGCATCCTACAACCCTGCCCGCACAGACAAACGCTTCTTCCTCAAGGTAGTGGACAAAAAGTTCTTCAATAATATTCACCAATGCCACCAGCAGTGAGCACTTCTTTAAACCACGCTTCAGTGCATTTAGTTTGTTTGACATCTTTTTGTCCCCCAACAGTACCACGGTAAAATAAAGAAAACAAATTTCCTGAAGAAGCATGAAAAGGTGATCATTTTAACATAACACTGCCACTGTTTTTTCCTTCACAAGTTTCAGGTATAACCTGACTATATGTGCCAATATGACAATAAAGTTTCTTGCATGGTCTTCCAGACAAGTAACCACCTTCTGGGGCCAAAGCCCTTCCCTCTGGACCGCCTGCTGGCCATCTTCTACAGTGTGGTGGATAGCAGAGTGGCCCCCACTGCCAGCATCTTCTCCCAGGTCAAATCCCAGCAGGCTTTTGCCGTTACTATTTAGTCAACACTCTTTTGAATGTTTGCATGATCTATAAGTATTTCACCAGACATTCAGGACAGGTTGTACAGATATGGTTTAGATGAACCCAGGACAAGGCCTCATCTGTACATGGATCAAACATTTAAGAGAATATATTTGATCTTATTTCACATTAAAAACAACCAATCACAGAATGTAGACAATATAAGAATCATTCTCATAGACATCAAATGGGAACCACTTGCAATTATGTAAAAAATACAGTGTCCATAAAAACATTTGGATTACAACATTACACTCTGGCCTCTTTTGGTGGTTTTCATTGCCATAGCCCTCTCTCCTACACCATTGTTGTTGCCATTGTCCCAAGTTAAACCTACCTCCAAAGAGATTTCATTTTGGTCTTCATCCAGTCCTGGTGTAGTTTTAATCATTCTCCATGACAGTGACAGGTTCCAGGGACCCACAAAATAACAATTCCAATTTGCCAGATAAGCAAATGAGAGAGGATGTACAATGATCAGAGGTTTCTCAGTTGTAATTTTTCAATCTTAAGTTCTGTGTGCAAATAAAATACTATTTGGTGTTAAATTAACCCAATGATCAGAATTTATCAGATGAGAGACTTTCTGCCCATATGGTTATGTGTTTGGGGATCTGTTTTTGGTGCTTGAAATGGGGAAGCACCAAATGGGGCTTGAGGAAATTAGGTTGACCCATATCTGTGTAACTGGCTCTCATCATTTTGTGTTTGTAGTGGCTGAAAAAGTCGAACAAAGAGTCATGCCTTCTTCCCTGTATCCCCATTTAGATCTCCTCCCTGGTGACCCTACAGCTGTTGACTCAGGTCGGCCATGATGACCAGCTCAATGCCCCCAAGTACAAATGTGCCGTTTCTCTGGACTTCATTCGTGCCATATCCAGGTAGGGGTGTGTGGTTATACATGATTGTGACTGAATGAAGAATTATTGAAGGCTGTGGACCTTTCACTTAGATACTTTCTAGTTTTTTGGTGCTAAAAATATGCTCTTTGTGTTTTTTCTTCTAGGACTGTGAATTTTGACATTGTGAAGTACCTGTATGACTACCTATAAGCCCACTGTGGATCAAGGAGAGATGACAAAGGGACACTAAAACAAGAATGCACTTAAGGACAAGCATTTGGTGAAATTTCATCTATTGGAATATTGGAGAGAATTTTTCAGCGCAAAAGGATTCCAGTTATGTGTCGCTGCCCCCTTGTGGCTGACCAATGGTACTGTGTTTCTGGAGAATCTGCCTCAGAATAGCGGATTTGAGTGGGATGGACTTGCTTTGAATAAAACCTACAGAAATCCACAGTCACTATGGAAAATGATGACTGATGACTGGCAGTATTCAATTTTGCCATTTGTAATAATAAACACCATATTGGCTAATCCACCATATCATAGTTGTAGGATGACAAGGCTCTGTTATGTTTGCTTCATATTCCTACATTCATTGACAACTCCCAAAGAGTCCTGTGAAGTTCAAGATTTCCTCTTTTTTCTTCTTCTACCAAACAGGATATTAATGTAGCTGCGGGGTTGACATGCCATTGGTGCAAATCATAGTTTCTGATGCTTAAAATAATGTAAAAAAAGATGAATACAATGCAGCTGTATCATTTTAGGTTGCAAGCAAGAGAATCAGTGTATTTGATTAACCCAGGACATCACAGTTATGTGGTATGTGCCTTAGACCACTGAGCCCCAGGATGCCCCAGGGCTGCCTCCTTAATTAGCTACCAGTTAACCAATCATCCTTCAGCCTTTCTACATTAAAGTAGACAAGGCCTCCCTCTGTTGAGGGCTGTGTGACTTGCATGAGGCTGTGGTTTAGATGATTAAATTCATCCTATCAGTCGGTCAAACCAGGTCAGCATACTTTTTAGCTGTGTTTTCTGCACAGGGTGTAAGGTGCTGTATTGAAAAATCAGGCAAGACTGGTCTTTGGGTGATCACAGTGTTATGATGTAATAGTTTCTTCTGACTGAAATTAATTAGATTACTTCCAATTACAAACCCTTTGATCCTTTGCACCATAGACTAATTCATATTGGAAGTTTTTGTCTTTCAACTTTTTTGTTTGGTGGCGTTATTTGCAGTTATGGCAATATGGCTATCTAGAAGCTGCAATAACTGCAACACTTTTATTGATCCAGTCGTTTTAACCAGTTTATGATTAGTATGCACAAACATTACACAGACTTCAACTGTTCATTTTTATTGTATAAATAGAATAGCAAAAGCTTTAAAAACAACAAAAACAAACTAGTCTTCCAACAGAAGGCACCAGTTGAGCGTAGCCATGGAACATAATAAAGGTCAGCTATGTAGTTATGCCCACTAGGGAGCGAACCATTCAGGCAGAGCATACACCCACACACACACACACTGAAACACTAGACTGGTCTGACAAAATGCTACAATATTGCACATTAGTATTTTTCATCTTAAAATATTCTTTTAAGAGAGTTGACTTAAAAAAAATATTTTGAGAGTTTTTGCTGCATGCTCTACTAAATCTCAGCAATTTGGGGCTTATGGAATCCAGTAGTTTGGTTGTAGACTTTTGAGCAATTTGATGCAGAGGGACTCAGAAAAAAAGGTAAATATCTGGAAAGCACAGTTTAGTACATGTTGCCACACCTATCTCCCTCATCATCCCCCAGCAAGTGGACCGTCTGAGAGATCATCCCTAGTATCAAGGTGTCCTTGCAGAGCTCAGGATCATTAAACAAGGACAATACCAGGCTTGCAAAGGTTGACTGAGTCATACCAATGCATTTAAAGTGCATGTGTGTTAATCTTTCATATATCAAAATATTTGTTAGTGTTTGTTACAATAGATAACCATATCAAACTGGATTCAATCTTAATATAAATCTCAGTCTATAGGTGACCTTTTGCCAGAAGAGCTGTAGCTCAAGCGTAAATCATGGGTGTAGATGAGGTAGTCTGAATGGACAGACCCTAGACGCTGCGCCTCCGATTGTGGATCATGGCCACAATGTGGGAAAGGTCCAGACTTTTCACCATCACCTCCATGAAATCTTGATCACTGCGTGCACCAGCCACAAACTCCTCCAAGGACAGCTCCCCTATTGGATCAAGATGAGGCTCATTTATATTTATTGACACGGAAGTACAAATGCTGCATTCTTTCATCAGTATTCTCTCTGGTCTCTGGACCGTATTTGTGCAGAACTGGGTTTAGGATCTTTTGTCATGGTCTTGGCATTGTTAGGATGTTTAACAACCACCTGCATTTACTCTCTCCTTCAAGACGGCACTAGCTGAGCTGATAAATGTCTAAGCACTGTGCACTGAGTGATTAGCTGTCCAACAACTGATTTGTTCCTAAATGTTCAATTCCCCATAGAGCCAAAACATACTCACCATCTCCATTTATATCGATCCTGTCAAACACACCGTTGGTGAATTCCTCAGCTGATTCCTGATTTTCATTCCCATTGATTGCACGGATGGCCTAAAGGACACAAAGAATAAAGTCAGCTTTGTGGCCAAAGAGAGTGTTATACTGAGCAGGAAGTGCGACGTGGCCGGTACGCTACATACCTTTATGATGTTGAGGAGCTCATGTCGGTCAATGCAGCCGTTCCCATCCACATCATAAAGCTTGAAATACCAACGCAGCTTATGCTCCATCTTCCCCCGCATCACCAGGCTCAGGGCAGCCACATACTCCATGAAGTCTATGTAGCCATCCTTCAAAAACAAGTAGAGCAGTTACTCACTCATGAATCTGAATGCTGGCTTCCACGTGATGCACATATGTAATGAAGCAAGATTTGGGGGCTAAATGTGTCAAATAATGAATGTGATTACATAAAAGTATTTAGAATTACAAGTCTTATACACAATCATCTACTTATTAAACAGTTTTCAGCGTTTCAGTGTGGCAATCAGTCATCCAAAGATCTATCCCATGCATGAAAGTGGAGAATGCCCGGACCTAGGATTATCTAGAGGGACACAGGAAGCAAATTTGGCACCAAGGCATTGTCTCAAAGAGATAATCTCAAAATTAAATCGTGCATAAGAGATTACCACAGCCTTTTGTAATTGAAGCTGACAGGGTCACTAAATATAGCGTTCTCAGCCAGACAGATCCCCCGATGATCCTTTCTCTTGCTCCGAGGCACTATTTATTAAACTGTGATCCGAGGCCCCAAATGGGCTGGAAGGTCACACCACATGATGTGAGTACTAGTATGTTTTAATGAGGCAAAACAACATTTAACAGGTTAGCGATTGTCTTCCAGAATACTTTTTTTTTTTTTTTTGCCATAATTATGTGATTGATTTCAGAAATCTTACCCAAATTGTAAAAATGAGTAAAACCTGTAACTAAAACTAACAACAACCCAGCCAATCTAACTTTCTAATAAATAATACATTCCTTTTGGTGGACATTGTCATGGAACCTAAAGCACATACATTTTTAGTATGGGTGACCCCAGAAAAAATCAGCAGTGCTAGATAAAAAACAAAACCAATAAGGGGGCATCTGAAATTTGCTATGGGGCACTGACTCTAGATTTGGAGTGGGTCTGAGGTGCTGAAAATGTTGTAAGTGTAGTGCCCCTTGATGCACCTTCATGGAACCAGAGTCAAGTATTTTGACTCCTATTCATATTACTTTTAAACACGACACAAACTAATACCAACCTCACACCAATCACCCCACCCCCCTTACAAAGTTCGAGCCTCTGCAGTCAAATTGAATGCAAGGGCTTCACATTGCATGAACCCAAACCCAGCAGCTGAAATGCAACATCCTACCTTGTTCATGTCAAAGGTGCGGAACATCTGCTCTATGTAGGCGTTGGCCTCTGGGTCCAAGCCTCGCAGCCCAAAGAACTGCTTGAACTCATGCAGGGTGAGCTGACCTGAGGGGCACTCCGTCATGAACTTCTTGTACCAGAGGTGCATCTCCACCGCCTGCAGGTCGTCCACGGTGCATCCTGTAGAATTGCCCATTTCTATATCTGTGTGTGTGTGTGTATGAGACAGCAGGAGCCTTTGAAGCTGGAGCTGGTGCACAAACCTCACAGCCCAATTGGTCTACTGTGAAGCGGGCGGTATCCCTCTTCACAGTCACACAACGATGGGACTTGGGGTGTGACAGTGGGTGCTAGCGGGGACTTTTGTACCAGATTTGGGTTGGGGTTGAGGTGGACCACGCCCCTTTGTGTTCTCCTTGGGTCTAATCACCGGCTGTAATCCAGGTGCAGCTGCAGATGATCGGCTTTGGAGGGAAGGTTGAATGTCTGGACGCTATCCAAAGGATGTATGCTGACAAACACCTTTGTGCTGTCATCCTCTCCTGTCACGTATAGATACATACAACGCAGTTAGTCACACAGCTGAACTGATGGAACGCACCTTGCCATAATGTTGTTGCTGAAGACTGAGCTTTTAAAATAATAACTTTTAGGCTTTGCTAACAGATGTGGGATACAGTTTAAGAAGGTGGCAAACTTTACCATCACTGTTTTATAGCCTTTTTGCTTGTGTTTAGCTTTGAGACTGAAAATTGCAGAAAATAAAACAGGATTATAAAAAATGAATTGGGTGGTTTGGTTTATTTAGATACCACAGTCATGAACCAAGAAGAGAGTCACTGGGTGGTTGGTACAGTAACCGAACAGCCATTACAGTAATCGTTAGTGTATCAAATTAATGTCAGTACACCTGCATGAAGCCTTTTGATCTCAATGCTAATAGCAGAAACATAGCAGGTTATGCATTATAATACTATAATCTTCTGTAAGTACTAGTATGTTGTGGATATATTTGTGTTACTACATCATACATAATGTAATCATATTTGAAAGCAGTGCTGTATTCAGTAGCTAGGAGTGAACAGTAGTTAATGTCATCCAACAGTGCTGATGTGTCATTTGTGTTCGCATAAAAGACAAATAATAACACTGATATAAATGACGATAATAGAAGAGGACAGCTCACAATCTGCTGGAAAATTATTACAATCATCGATTACAATATATACAAATACAAAAATAAAAAAATCTGGATGTGTATATGGGTCATTTTAGAGCAACATTTCACTTTAGTACAATAACAGTAATTTCATTAGTGTTTAACCATTAGCTGCCCCTTGTAAGATATATTGAGGAATAGTATTTATTTCTGACTCTCAATATTGATAATTGCAAACAGGTAAAATTACTTCTTGGGAAAGGCAACAAAGAACATAGTAAAAGTAATATTGTTGCAGCCATCCTGCTTTAGCTTGTATGTGTTATAAGTGTGATTTTCAATATAAAACATCCAATATAACAGTCACAGGGATGTGTGTACCAAAAACTACAAATGGTATACCAAAGTGAAATATTGCATAAAGTTCTTCTGTGTGAATTTTATAGGGTTAACCTAAAGTAGACAGAAAATAACCTTCAGATTGGACATAGTAGATATAAGAAATATATTTGGCTCTTGTTAATTTTTCATATAGCCTTCCATCAAAAATCCCCCCCGCTGTAGTGCATTATAATACGAAGAAGGCAGGTCTATTCTTCGAATGTATGTAGTCTTGTTTGCATTAATCCTGGAATACATTTGCATCAGCAGTCATATGATACAATGAGTATACGACTATGCTACTGACTATAACAATACATGGATTACACAAGTAGAATATGTAATAGAAAAACAACTTAAAACAACACATAAAAATATAACACTAAATAAAACTAACAGTTATAATAACATAGATTGTTCTGTTGTAAGAGCTTAAAAAGGTAAAGAGCTAAAAATTGTGACTTGAATAAGGCCTCATTGCCTTTCTTCATCCAAACATTCTTTCATCTTCACATTCTATTCCAGTTTCTGTCAAATCCAACCAGCTCCTTCAACTTCTTCATCAGTTTCACACAGTCTCTACTGTGGGCCCACTTTGGTGTTGTCTTGATTTGGCTGCCATGATAAGATAAGGCTTGAATAAAACAAAGTCACTTTGGCTCCATGTCAGGGCCTGGGCAGATCTCCCTGGCACCACCGGTGTAGCCTTTCCTTTTCCCCCATTGCAGATGTCTGTAGATTGAGTCAAACACTGACACGGTGTAGCGTGCAAACAGCGTGGTCCACTTCACTGCTTCCACTATCCACTGCACAGTACGGCCCACAAATGCCACAAACACTGTGGTGTAGTGAACAAGCAGCAACAGACTCCTTCCCAGTTGTCTGCCATGGTTGATGATCTGATTGACTCTTTGGTCATGTCCTCCCATCATGATAATGTTAGCTGTATGATTCCAGATGTAGAAGGGTTGGCTCAAGTGCACATTTTGCGTTTTGTAAAAGTGTGTATCACATAGGTGCTCCCTAGAAGGGAGTAGTGGCCGTAAACCGTGTGGGAACTTGTAGACAGCCCCTTACGTGCGCAGATCCCGACTGGCCAATCGCTGCAGAGCAAGTTTTGTTTCCGGTATGCTTGGTGATGTGGCTATGCACTGACATCCATCCGAGGAAACAAATCAAATAAAAAGCCAGATACATTTACCTGCGAAGCACTTGTACAGGTTAGTTGAACGTTCCTTCTTTGAAAACAAAACCATTCCTGGGGCTGCACTAGACAGCTGTCATGCAAGGAGGAAAAGTCAGAGCGAAGGTTTTAAATAAGCTGTCCTTATTTGCGAGCTGTTGCTTAGCGAGAACCGAGATGCTAACGGGGGATAGCTAAGCTAACAGAACCTTGCAAACTAATACAGCAATCGTAACTATAATGTTTACACGACGCATTCTGTTCAAACCATCGTTTCTGAATCCTCACATATGCTTACTATAGCCGAGGACACCAGTGTCCAGTAGCTCGGAAAGTTAGCCATCCATTAATCTTTACGTTAGCTATAATCTTTGCTGTTCACAAAAGAGTGACGCAGCCGCAGTCAGCGTCTGAACGGTTCGGGAGAAGTCGGCATTGTCCGCGATAGCTCGGAGCAAATGCATGAGGGATCACAGCCAATATATTGCGTTACTTCGAGGGAAAGCAAGAGCCCAGGAGACCGTGGTAGCAAATGTTGGCATATGTTAAAAATAGACCCCACTCCTCCTACACGAGACTCGACATTTACCACCACAACAGGCAGCAGCTGTTCATACTGTTCATACACATTTTATTAAGGCGTTACATGCTCTTTAAGATCATTCAAAAACATGGTTTTGCAAATCTCCCTATTTTTGGCGTTCCTTGGCATGACACTGTTAGAGAACCCCTGCCATAAGAAACTCCAAAGTGTCTACAGGTCCTTGAAAAGCCATAAAATGTCTTGAATAGTAACCAATAGTAACCAATAATCCACACTCAAAACATTTAAAACTTACAATCTTCTATAATCAAGGTTTCAAAAGTCTATAATAATAATACTTTATTTGTATAGCACCTTTCATACAAAAACATGCCGCACAGAGTGCTTTACAATAAAAGGAAAAAAATATAATTTAAAATAATTAAATGGAGAGATAGGAACATAAAAGTCAAATTATAAAAATGAAGAAAAATGCTTTGTTAGAGAAAAGGTCTGGTTTAGCTGCAGCAATGGAAAGACTAACATGACTAATGTGACTATCTAACATGACTAATGCTAATTCACACTAAAGCCTCAAAACCCTGTCTTTTATTTTATTTACAGTGCCATCTTTATGTTTAGCCGTTTGGCCACAGTCATCCAGGAGCTCTCTGGAGAGGAGGCCCCAGATGGAGACCCACAGGTAAGAGAGCAACATGTAAACCCCCCCTCTTCCACAATCATGACAAACACTGAACTGAATATCCCATAGTCAGGGGTTTGCCTGTGGCGTTTCCAACATTTGAATGTGTAGATCTGATGTCTGGTGCAGTTGCAAAGTTAAGTATGCTGGTCGTCCTCCATCTGGTGCAATCCTTGAACAACCACAAGTGGAGCACTTTACCACAAGTGGATGGGAAATGCATCTCTTTTTTTGTGTTAGGGTCCAGATATGTCTGCAACCTATAACATTAACAAAACGCACACACTCCAGTAGAATGAAATCGAAAAGGCTTTCATTGCAGTCTGCAAGGAGAGTGATACAATCTCAGTCTGGGAGAAAGAACAGTCTCCTTAAGTGAGTCTTTAAGTAGGGGTTAGATAGGTTTATCAATCATATAGTTGTTTACAGGAACTCAATGGGACGTCGTAGTGGGTTAACATATGGGAGTCAGCTTAGGCACAACTTCTATTTGGCTATTCAATATATGCATGAGGTTTTCTGTTTCCTTGTGCAGGACATGCTGGTGCCTCAACTGCCTCCCGGGGAGGGCCAGGCTCCAGTGGAGTCAGAGGTGTCTGAGGAGGCCATGGAGAGGTTGGCCCACCTGGAACAACTGGTAGTCCAGCTGAAGGAGCTCATCAGAGATAGAGACAGTCAACTGGCCCACAAGGACACTGACCTGGCTAACAAGGATGCACAGCTCAATGTGAGTAATTTTTGCGTGCATGAATGTGTGTTATCAAGATTTCCATCCAAAAGCCAGTTCACTACATTATTTGCTAATGTCTTTGAAGGCCGAACATCAATTTTTACTTTTTTTGCTCTATATCCACAGAATGAAAGGGAAGCGGCTGAGGCTCGCTTCACCAAACTTAAACTGCAGGCAAAAGCCAAGATGGCTTCACTCAGCAAACAGATCACTGATTTGAAAGGGCAAGAAGGAGCAACTGTAAGTTAGAAAGAGGCTGAATTTTGTCTATGTTTTTATTGTGTTGAGCAGAGCTTGTGGCATCATTACAGTTTTATAACACACAAATCATCCCCCAATGTAGTTTTACAACAAGTAACTCGTTCTGACATATACCACACATATTTACTACAAATTAACTCAGGCATCTCAGGGTTTCTGATTTGAATACCTGTTTTGTCTACAACAGAGCCCAGAAAGCTCTTTTACAGGTGCTAGTACTGCAGTGGAGGAGGAGCTCCAGGAGCTAAAGAACAAGCTGAGTGAGGAGGAGGCCAGCAGCAGGGTTCTCCGGGAACAACTCCAGACCACCGAACAGCTCCTCCAAGAGAAGGATACCGCACATGCTCAACAGGTGACATAGTTGTTCCCTTTATAATTAGACATTGTCCTGTACTGTTATTAAATGATGAGGTTAATGTCCTGTGACGTTCTGACTGAATAACGTGTCCTGGTTGTGTTATCAGCTGCAAGTACTACAGGCTGTGGTCTGTGAGAAGGATGTGCGTTTCCAGGAACAGATCCAGAAACATGAAGAAGAGCTGCTGAGAATCACAGTGCAGTCTCAGAATGACACTGAGCTCCAGCAGGTACAAGATCCAGCAGCTCTTGGAGCTGATCAACTCATTAGTTTGTAGTATATAGTTCACCCATTCATACCTTACGTGTGTTTGTGTATGTTCAACTTAACCAATAAACGCAAACTCTGCTTTGCTCTGCATAGCTGTTATAAAATCACTGTAAACCACAGCTACTTGTAGCTTATTGCCTTTATAAAACAGTGGTGACACATCCTTGTAGTAGAATGCAAAAAGAAAATAATGCAAATCTTTTATTTTTTTAATATTGAGTTAAACGTTATTTTCCCGCCTAGCAATATAGTCCTTGAACCGTAGCTAAACAATATGGTTTTGAGCATAATTTCCATTTTATAATCAAGATTTGATACTTAATTGTCATGTCAATACAGATTATTGGAATTGCCTCAGTGAATCTCAAGTTAAAAACACAGAAACACCAGACATTTGCAACCCTATACCATAAATGCCTGCCATTCACACTTGCATACATCCATATTTGGTCTCTCATGTCTTTGTCCTTCCCTAGGTCCTGCATTCATCCCAGCAGCGGTGTGAGGAGCTGGAGGAGGCCATGCGCTCACGGTCTCAAGTACTGGAAATGCTGCAGCAGGAAGTCAACAGTGCTGATCAACAAAAACAGGTCAGATGCTGTCTTACTGGATGCCATTTGGTCAGCTAAATATGTTGGGTTTGAGACTGTAGCACAGATCAGCAGATATTTGTAGACACTTGACAGTTGGAATGACTGATGAGGAAGGCTATTCAAACAGACACACCCTATTTCTAGATGGCAGGCCATCATCATTGTTTGGCTCTACCACACAACTCACACTGACTCACATCCTTTCTAACATCATCTTTCTCTCTCTCTCACTCTCTGTTCAGATCCTAACTGCTCAGTTCCGACAGATGGAGCAGGAGCTGGCTGAGGCTCTCAGGCAGAGGGAGGAGGAGAAGCAGCAGTGGGCCCAGCAGGCCAGCAGGGCTGATGCAGAGCTGAAAGCCCTCACAGGCAGCCAGGAGGCCTTGGAAAGAGAGAGAATGGAGGTGGTAAGGCTGGAGAGAGAGCTGGCCTCCCTGAGAGAGGCAGAGCACGGAGAGCTCAATATTAGCCAGGAGGCTTTGGAGAAAGAAAAAATGGAAATTGCTAGATTGGAGAGAGAACTGGCTTTGATGAAAGAGGCTGAGTTTGCAGCCATCCAAGCAAGCCATGATGCTTCAGAGAGAGACAGGGCGGAAATTGCTCGGCTTGAAAGAGAACTTGTGTCTATGAAAGAGGCAGAGGTTGCAGCCATCCATGCCAGCCAGGAAACTATGGAGAGGGAGAGATTGGAAGTTGATAAACTGGAGAGAGAGCTGGCTTCCCTTAGAGAGGAGCAAGGAGAGAGCGGGAAGAGGGGTGAGACCTTGGCGGTGGTGTGGCAAACTCTACGCTCCCTGGCTTTAGGGGATGTGCATGCAGCAGAAGAAAGCCCCATGCCCACTGACCTTGCTCTGTTCCTGGACGCTCTGCAGTCTCTTGAGGCCCAACTGACAAGACTGAAGGATGAGCGGAGTGAGAGTGAGGAATGCTGTGCCCAAGTGACCCACACACTGGAAACTCTTCAGGGTAAGACCACCATACAGACTTCAAACTTTTGATGTAGGCAATTCCCCCTTTTGATTTGTTTGTTATGGAATTAAAAGCATCTATGTCAATCCCTAAGCTGTATGTCACGGTCTATTTCATCAAATTTCAAGAAGCATTTTGATTTTTCAGAACAACTAGACAGAAGAACCTCAGAACAGGAGGAGGCTGTTGCCAAGGTACAGCAGCTGGAGCAGCAAATTGGAATGGTCAGTATTGAGCAATTAAACACAGCAGCCAAGTCAAACATTAGATGTTCAAAATAATTAAAACACCAGATTTTAGAAGCTTGTTTTACTTGAGATATAAACTTCAAAAAGTATCCCTTACTTTGCTCTGTGAAATACCACAAGGTTTATTATCTCTGCAAAGCGAAAACTTTAGTTCCCAACGTCCCTGTGATGAGTTTCTTTTATGCTGTCTCTATTTGTGTGATTAAACTAGGTGCTAGAGGGCAATGTGTGGAATAGGAAGATCATTTTCTCCCACTATAGGCTCTGTGTACACTGAGGAATAAGAAGTTAAAGTAGTTCTTAGTCAATGTCTATAAAGTCGTACCATCAGACAGCCCTGTACGTTCCCTGCACCCATGTGTTCTATATAGACAGTATTCCCCATTAGTTTATAAAAGCAACAGTCTATGCAGTCAACAATTTCATTGTGACCAGGGCAGTATGATCTCATCCTTGACTCGATGGACCAGAACCTTTGTCGGTCAAAGACGTGACAGATGGAGAGTCATAAGACAATGCTTTAGCTCAGTGCTGATGAAGTGTGTCCTCTTGATGCTTTGAAGGATGGTTGAAGGAAAATGTTAATCCCTTCTCCACTAATCCACTGTTATGACTGACTGTAGTCTTAGCCAACCTTCACAATTGTAGCTAACAACACTGTACAGCTATACATAGTGTTGGCATGGATTTACATTGTAAGAATAACCATTGAGGCCTATACAGTGTTGTAAAACTGTTGTCTCACTCCTTCTTATACAGGATCTTTTCATTGTGGAGAATGATAAATCTGCAATGATAGCGCAAGTTACGATTGTGCTTTTGTTCAAAAGAAGCTAACATTTTTGTTTCTTTCTCTTAGATGTCTAAGGAATCATTGGTTCAGCATGTGATTGAACCATCAACACAGCATTCATCTGAAGCTGAAAAAGGCAAGACAATTGGTTTTGTTGGAAAATTCAAAACATAATTAATATGTATTATCCTCATGTTCTTGAACAGTTTCATCTACATCTACTCTCTGCCTAAACTAAAAATGAGAGACAAGTCATTTTATGGAGTTGCTTTGTTGACGCTGAATGGGAGACATTCAGCATCCACATTGTGGAGTCATTGAATGTTTGTTTGAGCAAATATCCAAAATGATCTTCATTTTCTAAATAATAATATAATATCTAAATAATAATATCTAAATAATTGGATAATAAAGATAATTGTATTATTTAATTATCTCTAATCTTCAATTGTAATGCTACATTTTGTAAGCTAGAAAATGTCCCTATATTCTCAGTAAATCATCCTGGGAACTCTCAAAGTGTCCACAATGTCAGCCTCTCATTCTCTGTCACTGGAACAGTTCTTGTTGATGTATACAAATCTTGGACTAAACTGTCCAACATAATAGAGATACAGCAAATTCCATTTTAGAAATGATTTTTCTGGGTTAAATATTAATTGTCCTAAAGTCAACCATATGAACTTTGAACGGTAATGTATCCTGCCAGTAGCACACACCCTCTATTAATGTTTATTCTGGTGTTGACATTATGTGCTGTCAAGGCCTATCTGACAATCAGACATAAGGGCACATAAAGGCAAGTATAGAGAACAGAATAGATGGCTTTCTTTGATTTTTATTTTACTCTTATACATGTTATTATTAAACATGAAAGACCAAGTGAATCAGAGATCTCTGTTATTGGTTCAGTAAAGTCTTTGTAACAACTAACTTACAACTAATCATCCACTGATGATATGAAAGAAGCATTTAATTTGCTTTTTCGTTATTTTGATCCTTTATGTCATTTCTTCCCCAGCACATATCCTGGCTTTGGAGCAACAGCTGTTAGAGAAAGATAATGAACTGGTTGCCTTGCGAGAGTGCCTCACACTGGCTAAAGAGTACAACACCATGGGGGTTGCATCAGGTGAAAGCTGTGATAAGACTCCAGACCAGGGGCATGATACCATCAGGGCCCCCCAAGACAGCCCTACAGCCCTTCCTGACCTCCTGGAGGACACGCCAGAAGAGGAGACCACCTTGGTTGCTGAGGACACATCTGTCCTGTCCATCTCTGCTGATAATGAGAGTAGCCCAGAGCTCATTGGACCCCAGTCTGAGTCCCCAGGAGAATCCAAAGGGGCTTCCTCAGACGAGATGGTTGCCAGTAGTGATTCAGAGGTGGCCCACAGCAGCTGGACCCTCCTGGAAGCTGTGAATCAAGATGGAGGCCAGGAGTGGCCCTCCATTCTGCAGGACTTTGGCCAATTGCAGCTGCAGTCATGGGAGGAGACCAGCATGGAGCAGGCAACCTCGACAGTCCAAGTCGAGTCCTCTTCTGTCATCATGCGAGAGACAGTACAGATTCAACTCACTCAGCAGGGTACCTCCTCCACTGACTCTGACTTGATATCTGGCCAGGTCTTTGCCCAGATCCTAGCTGAGGAACTCCAGAAAAGATATAGTGAGCTTATGGTTGAGCTCCAGAGGCTTAGAGAAACATGTACAGAGTCACAGCAGAAAATCCAGAACCTGGAAGAGGAACGGCAGTCGCTTGCAGCTGCCAAGGAAGAGTCTGAGTCCCAGGCCCATAACATTGCAGAGGAGCTCAGGTCAGCCAGAGAGGAGATGGACATGGTCTCCCAGCAAGGTAGCTCTGAGATGGAGAAGCATAGTGTTGAAATGCACCTTTTACAGGAACAGATAGCACACTTGCACACTGAAAGCAAATCCAAGGAGCAGAAAATCGAGGCCCTGCAGATAGACCTGGAAAAGGCCCTGCAAGCTCTCTCTGAGCAGGAAGGCCAGGCCAGAATGCTGGGTGCTCAGCTGGAGGACAGAGAGATCCTCTCCTCTGAGTTGGAAAGGAGGCTTCAAGACATGGAGAATAGCGTGTTGGAATACTCCCAGACAACAGACCTGAACAATGCTTCATTGTCAGAGAAGGACTCCGAGATCAGTGACCTACAGCTCCGTCTCACCAAAAAAGAGCAAGAGATGATGGAGCTGGGTGACAGTATGTCTGCCAAACTTTTCCAGGCAGGAGAAGAGAAGTTCCTGATAAGCAGTGAGGTCAAGAAGCTAAAGGAGCAGATAGCTGAACTAGAGAAAGTCAGAGAAGAGAAACAGAAAACAAATGATGAAGGCTCAACAGTTGATGTAGATGATAAACTTGCTAGGTCACGAAAGGAGAAAGAGGAGCTGGAAACTCAACTGGCAAACATGAAGAAGAAGTTTCAGGTGGCACTTGTGCAACGCAAAGAGCTTATGAAGAAAGTTGCTGATTTTGAAGAAGAAGCAAAAAAATGGAAAGAGCAAGACAGCACAGCATCAGTGGAGACTACAAATAGGCCAGAGATAGAAAAAAACAGACAGGAGATTCAGGAAATGGAGGCCATGCTCAAGGAAGTCAAGGAAGCCTTGAGATCCAAAGAAGAAGCAGTTGAGACTCTTGAGCAGAAAATTAGCCAACAAGATCAAGTTCTGGCTGAAACCCTTGCTCTACATAGAAAGCTGAGTGAAGAAGCTGAACAGTCTCAGCAGGCTAACATTTCTACTGAAACAGCAGAGTTACAATCCAAAGTGGGTTCTCTTGAGGCAGAGTGTGAAACACTTCAAAAGAAACTTCTGGAGGCCCAAGAAGCTCGTAAGGAAACCATACGCAAAGCCAAAGAGAAGGACAGGCACCACCGTGAACAAGTGAAGCAGCAGAAGGAAGAATACAATGAGCTTTTGGAGCGCTTTGAAGTGCTGAGTGGTGAGCGGGACGTTCTTTTTACTAAACTGAGGGAATTAGAGGAATTAGAGGCACATAAGATGGTGAACACGGAGAAGGAAGACCTGCTTCATCAGGAGAACAAGCCTCTCGCTGAAACACTGGAGAAGCAAGCAGCAGGTGATTGGGTCCAAGAGGATTGGGTGGACTTTGCTACACCTGAGACTGATTCAGAACCACAACCACAGTGCAATAAGCCCATTCAGTATCCTGAGGAGCAGTCTAAGGTCCTTTCCTCAGAAATGGAGTCGTCTCTGCAAACTCTTAGAGAGGAGGTCCAGGCTGTGCAGACGGATCACACAGAGCTACAAAAGCATCTGCTGGAAACCCAGGCCAGTCTGTCACTGAAAGAGACTGAACTGCTGGAATTGGGCAAAGAGCTTGAAGCCCTAAGAAAAAAGGAAAGGCAGATTGATGTACTTTCAGAGGAAATGGATTTACTTCGAGAAAAGTGTCTTGAAGCAGAGTCTTACACTGAAACCCTGAAAGCAGAGATGGAGGCTGCAGCCAATGCAGCATCTGCAGATTCTGAGTCCTCTATTGTAACTCTGCGGGCTGAAGTTGAGGAGTTCAAGCAGTTCCTCAACAATAAGAACCAGGAGATCATGGAGCTAAGTCAGCAGCTTAGTGAGCAGAACTCACTTCTACGCTCCATGCAGGACACTGTGTCTGAGAAGGACCAGCTGATAGCTTCCTTACAAGAAGGATTCAAGGCGGAGCAGGAGAAGACCCAGAGGCTAGAGGTTGAGGTTCCACAGAAGCAAGGTGAAGAAAGAGACAGTGAAGCCAAAATCCAGCAGCTTCAGCGAAAGCTGCAGGCTGCTCTGATCTCTCGCAAAGAGGCCCTCAAAGAAAACAAGACCCAGAAAGAGGAACTGGCTTCCACTGAGAAGATCATAGCTGAGGTGCAGCAGAAAATGGAGTCTAAGGAGGGTGAGCTGGAGAAGCTAAGAGCAGAAAGAGTTAAGCTGATTGAGGAGGTTGACCGTACCTTACTGGAGAACCAAAGCCTAGGATCATCCTGTGAGAGCCTCAAGCTGGCCATGGAAGGCATACTAACTGAGAAAGATGCTTTTAAGAGAGAAGCTGAGTTTTCTAAAGAAGAGGCTGCCAGGGCATGTAGAGAATGGGAGGAAAAGGTGCAAGGCATGAAGGATGAGTATGAGACTCTGCTGAAGTCCTATGAAAATGTGAGTGATGAGGCAGAGCGTGTGAGACGTGTCCTTGAAGCTGCCAGGCAGGAGAGACAGGAGCTAACAGCAAGAGTGAGGACTCATGAGGCTGCTAGGCACGAAGCTGAAAGGCAGGCAGAGGAAGCAAAGAAAGAAGTGGATTCAGTTAAAGACAAGATGAGAAAGTTTGCCAAAACAAAGCAGCAAAAAATAATGGAGTTAGAGGAGGAGAATGAGAGACTTAGAGAGATGGAGGAAAAGGGAATAAAACGAGAGGACAAGGCACTCAAGGCTGCACTTGAAAGACTTCAAGAAGAGCTGGGAACTTTGAGAGCTGATATGGAGGCTACAGAGGCGGAAAGAGACTCTTTAGGGCAGCAGATTGAAGAGTTGAGGGAACAACTTGCCCAAAAGGTAGAAAAGGGGAACAGTCAAATTCTAGTTACATCCCTTAGCTCTGCAGCTGTTGTGGAAGAGTCTGTCGTTGCCCAGCAATCAGGCATAGTCATGGTTGAAGGTGCCGAAAGAGAACTTAGTGAAAGTCAGTCTAAAGACAAACAGCAGCCAGTAAACACAGAAGAAGCTGCAACTGACAAAGTAGCTGCGGTACCTGCACCAGAAACACACTCACAGCCTACTGAGGAGAGAATAAAAATGGAAATGACTGAAAGTATTCAGATTTTACTAGAGAATAAGATGAGGGAGATGGAGGCAGCTCTTAGCTCAGAGAGGGAACTGAGGCAGGAACAGGAGTCTGAACGGCAGGCTGAACTGGCCTCTCTTGGGCAGCTCCTCCAGGAGAGTAAAGAGAAGGAGAACCTTGTCACTTCTCTACAGCAGTGCCTTCAAGAGAGCAAAGAAAGAGAACAGAGCCTAATGGAGGAGGCTTCTAAAAGGGAAGCCCAATTCAAAGAACTTCTCAGAAGTCTTGAGATTGAGAAAGATGACCTGGAAGAACGTTTGATGAATCAATTGGCACAACTCAATGGCAGTATCGCTGGCTACCAGCAAGAGGCAGCAGATACCCGTGAACGCCTGGCTGAGCTGCAGCGGGAATTGGAGAGGTTGGAGAGGGAACGAGCCGAGCTTGAGACCCAGGCTCAGAGTGAGACGAACCGGGCAGCCAGACTGGAAGAGGACAAGAGGCAGGCCCAAAGAGAGAGAGCTGAGGCTGAGGCAGAGTCTAGCAAGCAGAGAGAGCTGAAGCAACAGCTGAGGTCTGCCCAGAGGGTCAAAGAAGGCAGCCAGAGCAGAGCACGCCAGCTGGAAGAGCTATTGAGGGAAAAGCAGCTGGAGGTACGACAGTTGCAGAAGGACTGCATCCAGTACCAGGAGAAGATCAGTGAACTGGGCAGGGAGGCCAAGGCACTGCAACTGGGCCGCGATGAGCTCCACAAAGAACTGGAACAGTTCCGTCTGGAGACCTCAAAAACACTAGAGGAGATGAAGAGGACCCAAGCTGAGCTGGTTAGCTGTAAATCCCAGCTGGATGAGGCCCAGAAACAGGCGAGCCAGGCCTTAATTGAGAAGACTGCCTTCGAACAGACAGCTCTGCAAAGGGAGGCTATGATGAAAGCTGAGGCAGAGCAGACCTTGGACTCTGTGAGGTTCAGGTTGGGAGCTGAACTGAAGCAGATTGAGCTGAGGCTGGAAGAGGCTTACAGAGAAAGAGATCGGGAAGAGGAAGCCACACTGGAGGCCAGGGAGATGGCAACTGGAGCTGAGACACAGGCACAGGAGATGCAGGCACGTCTGGATGAATCTCTCGCCAGGTTAGCTGCCTTCTCCCGCTGCATGTCCTCACTGCAAGACGATCGAGACAGAGTTTTAGATGAAGCCCGGCAGTGGGAGACTCGCTTTCATGGTGCTCTCCAGGGGAAGGAGTCTGAAGTGCGTGAGGCTGAGACACGGGCCAAGGAACTGGCTGATCAACTTCAGAAAGAAACTACTCTGAAAGAGGAGCTTCAGCTTTCAGTGAACAGGTAAGAATTACTTCCTTCTCTGTGTGTTATTTCCCTGTTCCCTTAGATTGTTTATCTTCAATTATCTAGCACAAGACACATTTTTCTAAGTGCTATGATAAAGTGAAATGTTATTAAGATGACATTGATTGATATTTCTTTCAGACTAGAGAAAGCAGACAAAGATTGGCAGCTGAGATTGGAAGATGAGGAAAAGAAAGTCAGAGAGTGCCAGGCTGCCCTGGAAGAGGACAGAAGCAAGCTTCAGCAAACCATAGCTCAGATGCAGAGCACACGGAATGAAGCTCATGCCCTAGAAAATGAGGTGGAGGGTCTCCGTCACAGGGCCCGGGCTCTAGAAGAGGCTGTTGGGAGGCTACAGGGTGAAGTTGACAAGGCCAGGACTGAGCTGAGAGAGAGGGAGGCTGATGAGAGGAGGCTGTGTCTAAATGTGGAGCAGCTAGAGACAGACCTATGCTCCTCCAAGGCCCTGACTGAGAATCTGCAGACCGAGCTGAGTGAGAAGGAGAGGAGAGAAGTGGAACTGCTGGGGGAGAAGGAGCAGGCTGTCACTCAGGTATTAACAGTACTTCATCTGCAGTATGTACTGTGCTGTTTTGCCCTACCATTGCTGTTTTGATGGAAAAAAAGTAGAAAATTCTTAACATATTCCTCGCAATTTATGTGTTTCATCCTCCCAGGCTGCTGAGGAGGCTCGAGGAGAGGCTGACAGCAGGGCACAAGAAGCAGAGAGGGAGCTAGAGCAGAGAAGAGATGAATTGCGGGATGTGGAAGATAAGCTACGGAAGGCAGAGGAAGAGAGCAACCACAGAAAAGCCAGACTGGACTCCTTTATGAAGGCGATGGGCTCCTTGCAGGATGACAGAGACAGAGTCCTCAACATGTACAAACAGCTAGAGGAGAAACACCTGCAGGTAATTTACAAAAACTAAAACATTGTAGTATATGCATTTAGGTTCCCCAGTGGTGTAACTCCTTTTGCACTGTGTGTTGTGTCCCAGGTAATGTTGGAGAAGGATGGCCTCATCCAGGAGGCCGCAGGGGAGAACAACAGCCTGAAAGAGGAGTTGCGCTCTCTGCTGGTTCAGAGAGATGATCTATATGCTGAAAAGGCAAAGCTGTCTGCCCAGCTCCATGGCTACCGGGATGAACTCAACCAAGTTCTCAGCATGAAGGACTCCCAGCACAAACAGCTGCTGGCTGCCCAACGAGAGCGCATCACCTCTTTGGAAAGGGAGTGCGAGGAGTTGGAAGCTCAGCTTAAGAACCTTGGCAAAGACAGAGAGACAGAGGTGGAGGCCTTAGCAGGCAGGGTAGAGAGGGAAACTCTTAGTGAAGCTGGTGACAGTGGGAGAGTGCTACAGGTGAAAGATGCCCCTGGGGCAGAGGTTGAGAAGTTGAGGGAGCAGCTGCAGGCAGCCAGGGAGCAGGTGGAAGTCCTGGAGGAGAGCCTGCTCAAGGAAAGGCAAGAGCAGACCGCCAAGGGCAAAGAACTAGCTGAGCTGCGCTGGGAGGGAGGTGTGATGCGGACCGAGTCGGAGAGTGCCCAGGAGAGGGTGGCAGAGCTGGCTCGGGACTTGATGGTTGTTGAACAGAATCTGCTGGAGGAGAAGGAGGTGACAGCCCAACTGAGAGCAGAGAACCAGTCATTTGGGAAAGCCATGGCCTCCCTCCAGGACAGCAGGGACCAGGCAGTTATCAAGGCCCAGGAACTGAGCCTTTGCCTGGAAGAGATGAGCAATGCAGGGAGCCAGCCAGCACCCAGTAGCCCCGGAGCCTCCACTGGAGAAGTGTGGAGCCTGAAGAATGCACTACAAGCCCTGCAGAATGACAGGGAGAGACTGGTGAGTAACGTGTTAGAAAATAAATGTAAATTAATGGTTTAGATAGTCATGAACACAACATAGCCATTACAGCTCTACTGGTACAAGCAGTGAATTCTGAGGCAGTTTCTTATCTTATTTTCTGCATTTTCATAGACCTTTATCAACGAAAGACTTTTTTTCTTCCCTTCTCTTGACTTGCAGCTAGAACAGCTACAGAAACAGACCACTGAGCTTCAGAAACAGAAGGCAGAGCTGGCTCGGCTGGGAGCTGGAGAATTGATTAAAGTCAGCCAAGAGCTATTTGAGGAGAAGAGGAAGGTTGAGGAGACGCTGGGAGTCATAAAGCAGCTAGAAGATATGTTGGAGATGGGCAAGCAGGAAGTCGAAACACTTCGGTGAGACACAATCAGTAGCCATTGTAAACACCGTCTTCATCAAAGCAAAATGGCATGAAGAGCCTTTGATTTATCACGTGTACTTGTGTGTGTTCTCTTTTGAGGCTGGAGCGTATTGACTGGATGGCTCAAGCAGAGCAGCTGAAGCAGCAGACCCTCACCACACTCTCTGACCGGGACCAGCAACTGCGCCAACTCACCGCCATGCTGGAGGAAGCCCGTGCTCCTAAGCCTAAACTCCTCCAGGAGCACTATCAGAGAGAAGTAAAAAAAAATTGCATCTTACCCTGAATGTAGGGGTAATAACACTGTTATGCAAATAAGAGATGTAGAATTGTATACAGAATTAGAATATTTGTATCATTCTGCCATCAGTTCCACAATATGGGCCTGGATGAAATTAAAAGCATTTTTTAATATAAAAGTTAATGTTAAGGATTCTTTCCCACAGGGTACAGAGGAAGTGGACAGTGCTCCCGGAGCCCCGCAGGAGCG
This sequence comes from Gephyroberyx darwinii, assembly GCA_900660455.1. Lineage (NCBI taxonomy): Eukaryota > Metazoa > Chordata > Actinopteri > Trachichthyiformes > Trachichthyidae > Gephyroberyx > Gephyroberyx darwinii. Next base: position 57,721 of record CABFOQ010052473.1, read on the forward strand.
CAGTAGCCCTCTAGAGAGCCATACTTACATAATGGAGGTCAAAGAGCTACAGCGGAGGTACTATATCAGTTAAACCTCTCCAGAGTCATGGAATTAACAGTGGCATGGCAAAGAATTTAGAAAGGAATTGATTTGTAACTTTTCTCCATCAGGCTGGACGAAGAGATGGAGCAGAGAGTGGCAATTGAGGAGCAGCTAATATCTGCAGAGGAACGACTCAAACGGTATGAAATATGTGATGTAATTTCAGGTCCCACTTAATTTGTATACCATGGCAGGTGTATATTGGTGTATTTCTACATATAAATGTCATTAGTTCAAACTGATTATTAGATTAGCCTTGATTCGTTTTTTT
>CABFOQ010052473.1:58095-79644 GCA_900660455.1 Gephyroberyx darwinii
TGGCTTAACAAATTAAACAGGCTCCTGATTGGCTATCTGACATGCTGCTCTACACCAGGGGTGGCCAACCATGTGCCATGGAGAGCCGAGAGTATGCAGGTTTTCATTCCAACCAAAGACTACAGCAGGTGATTTCACTGATTAGCACACCTTCAACCAGAGAGGAGGAACTAATCAGTGAAATCACCTGCTGTAGTCTTTGGTTGGAATGAAAACCTGCATACTCTCGGCTCTCCATGGCACATGGTTGGCCACCCCTGTTCTAGGTTGACCGACATCTTATAATACTTGTACTTTTTAACTCGAATAAAATTCAATCAATCAGCAATGTAATATATGACAAATAATATTTGTGACATCTGTATGCCTCTTTATTGTTACCAGTCACACCCAGGGCGAATGGCATGCCACACATGAAGCACAACACTCAGAAACTGCTGTCCTCATCGAGCCGTCAGACGGAGCCGTCACCCGAGTAAGGGCCAGCTAATGTTTCGTACTGCTTGAGCTCTCATCTTAATAACAATAATAATAATAATGACTTATGAGTTGATCATTTCCTGTAACATTGTACTTCCTTCTCTCCTGTCACAGACTCGGAGAAGTGGCCCGGGCCTGATGCGGATGCTACGCGTGGCCTTCTGCTCCCGTCAGCGCACCCCTCTACTGTTTTCCCTCTATCTGCTCACTGTGCATGTCCTACTGCTGCTGTGTCTCGGGGGCTACCTCTGAAACCACCTCCCTTTTAGAAATACACAGACGAGAGGGAGAGAGAGAGGGAGAGAGAGAGAGAGAGAGGGGAAAGAAAAGGGAAATGGGACACAGACTAAACCCAAGCCATCGCCATATTTTATATTGTTATGTAATAACTTACCTAAAGGGGGTAATGAAGAACGTTCCACACAAGCAATGCACTTTTGATATACACTACAAGAAATGTGTCTTTAAACTGTAGTCAAAATATACAGATTCATATAGGCATAGCTTAAGGCACTAATTGATTTTAACCATGCTGATTTTGTATGTTGTTGAGAGTGTGTGACTGAAAGTTATTCAAAACCTAGTTGAACACAACAGAGAAGACACTGGTAGTGAGCAGCCTCAAATTCGTAGTTTGTTTAAATGCTATAAAGGGATAAAGCTTTAATTTTCCTATTTAAGAATCCATAGAGTCGATTCATCACAATCAAGTGTTTTGGCAGATAGTGTTTTCCACGTGCCTTTAGACTTGGATATAAAAGGGTCACTTTATGTTTGGATGGCTTGAGGTTCAGGATGTGTTGCCTGTCTCTTCCTCTCCTACTCGGGTCATGCACAAAAATGGAGCACAGTGCAATTTTTGTTCTAATACATTCCCATTGTGAAAATGTGTACCCCATTTTCTTTTATTATTATTCTCTTATATAAGTCACATAAAGAAAATCATTGACATATTGGACTCATGTATAAGAGTCTCCATGTTCTATGGATATGTACAATTTGCATTATGTTGTTGGATGTGGGTTTTCCTCTCAAGTATCCAATAAGATTCCCTGTCCATGCTTTTGTTGCACAGATTTAGATTTTACGGTTTTCTCTGTAGATTTTATGGCAGACTAAGATGCCATTCAGGTGCAATGTTACGTCAGTATGGATCCATTCCAGCTGAGAGAGACTGCTGTTTTCTAGTTACATGTATGTCCATCACATCTAGATTGCTCTCATGTAGCCTAATTTATTTCCCATGTATTGCTTTGTTAGGATGGTTAACTATGTCTATCTGTTGACACCATCCTCTCTACATAGTCTCTTTAATATATCACTGTTGGTAAAAATGACTATACTCATCTTTGTTTAACAATTATGTTCTACAAATCCTACATTATAATTTGGCTTCACTGAAGTACACTTGTACTGTAAATAACCTTGTGAAAGGGCTGTATAGAAAAATAAAATGTAATGAAAGGGGCCATGGTTTAAATGAGTGATATTTTTTAAATGCAGCTGCGTACATTCATAATTCAATATCTGGACTTGTCTAAACATTCCTGTTTGCTTACTTGGGTGTCTGTTGGTAGAACAACAGATGTTGGGATGGTTTTTACTAGTTTTAAAAACTAGTCTTAATATCAATCCTTATTGATGCCTTCAGTCCAAATAATCAATAGCTAAACAAAGCTAGTAGTGGGGCAATGGTGGTTTAACACAGGGTACCAACTATGGATTTAACAGATTTAAGCTGGAGACATGGTACACTTTCTTGTAGAATTTGCACTGACCAGGAGGGAGATGACTTGAGGAGACCTTTTGTAATTGGAGTAAATGGTTTGCACGTACCTGAATCTGCTAGAAATCTGTCAGATTTAAAAATTACTGTATCTGAGACATTTTGGCCCCTCTGAACTATGATGTGTATCTGAATGTTTCAAAGAAAGTAAAATGAAAAGCCTTCATCATACTTGGTGTTTGGTTGTGATAGATTTATGTTTAGATAAAAAAAGGTCATTATAACATAATTTAAGAATGCCTTACTAACTACTACTTTTTCCTTGTAGAAATATGGTTTATGCTGTATGAGCCTGCTCCAAAGTGTTAATAAGGGTTTATGCTGCTTTCAAGAACTCCTTGTAAACTAAGGTTGAATTTAAGAAGTTGTAAATCCAATTTATCTGAATTTAAATGCTTTTGGTCTAAAATAGCTGTTTTGGTAGCGGTTTATCTCAGAAATCAAGGGGCACAGAGATGCTTTGTGCTGCATCGTGAGAATAAAGATTAGGAAATGCGCATCAGGCATTTAAATTGATACTACAATTAATTTATTAGCCAAAAGTTACATATTAATAAAATGCATCACTCTTACTTCGCTTGCTAAACGTCACATTTTGGCAACTCGGGTATCATAGAAAATTCATATTTTCCAGTCCTGTTCACCACTTTGTTGGGTTAATCGTGTGCTCTACTCTTGATTACGATATTTCCGACAACACCTGAAGGCAGCATTAATGTTGTGACAATTTGAATTAAAATGTGTTCAAAGGGGAAAACAGACGGCAGGGACCCTGATACTGACCTGTTCCTAAAGAAAAGCACACTGAAAACATCAATCAATATGTTATTAATATATCGAGGGTTTAGAAGTAATAGAGTTGTAATTTAGAGGGATGTAGTGTGAAAAAGTATTTACATCAGTGCTCGTTCACGTGTGCTGAAACTCGTGCACTCGTCGCCAATCTTCCTCCTGCACACTGTCACACTCCAAACTTGTCTATGAAGAACACATTGTAGTCTTATACGTCCAAACACGGATATATTGTGTTGACACTTCAAAGGTAATGTCATTTTTCTTTACCCTACCTATCTTATTTGCTGTTTTTTCATTTTATTCGTCTGTCATCTTTATTTCAGGAAGTAGGTTGATTCAGAAGTTGTCTTATTCTGTATAGCAGCTATGATGGATTTTGCCTAGACTTGAATTTTCAGACTCAACAACAGTATACTATGCTACTACTACTACTAATAAGAAATAATAATGATAATACATAAATTCTTATATGTATGGTATACCTGCAGCAATAAAAAAAATCATATTCTCAATGTTTTAGGATTTTAAAGTGAAAGAAATTCTGCTATGTAACCATATTATCTTGTACCAAGCGTATTTATCTTGTATTTTATTAATCGTTTACAGTATACGGCCCAAAAGTGCCTTTTATTATGAGGAAATGGGGCCTAGCGCTGCAAATAACTCAACTTCCTTTTTGTGACTTGTGGTTTTAGATTTATTTTCCAAATGATAATCTGTAACAGCTAACAAGTCATATGTGAGCTTCAAATACGGCCTGTATGAGCACAAAGGTCCTCACACTCAAATAATCAACTTACTTTGCTCACGTAGAGCATTAATCATACGTACATACTCTGCGTAGCTGGTCTGTGTGGCTCATAGTGTTTATATTTCACCAGATGTGGAAGTCAGTAGTGGGCCACAATGTGAACACGAAGGTGGTGGCAGAGGGGGACGACTGGGAGACGGACCCTGACTTTGAGGTATGCTTCTAAGAGTGTGGACCACTGGAGAACGTGTGTGTTGGTGAAAACATTTCATACTCTCTGTATTACACCTATCACTGTTTCCAAAGCCAATTCATTTTGCATTTCAGAATGATGTATCAGAGCAGGAGCAGAGGTGGGGAGCCAAGACCATCGAGGGGTCGGGGCGTAAGGAGCACATCAGGTAACCATCAGTGGAGCAGAAGGTTCAGCAGAAGCACTTCTGTGATACGGTTTCTGATGAAGACTGATGGAGCAAAATGCTAGTGCAGAGTACAGGTCAGAGAGTATGGAGATGGTGCTGTGTAACAAGAGGAACAGGAAGTGAAAGCAGCAGCAGCAGTAGCTGTAAAGCAACCAGTCTCTCCTAATATGGGTAATGTGGGATGATGACAGTGAGACTGAAACCACTAGGCACCACTGACGTGGTGAAACACTTCAACACTTCTACTGATTTTGAGAACAGGATTGGAAACGGTTCTATACTGTGTGCACGACCGGTGCACACACACACACAGTGAATATGAGTATTAACTTTGAACACTGTGTATTTTTTTGATCAATTTTAGTTATTAGTAATGTACATTATTCCGCTGAAAGATGTCATAAATGAATCTTTGTGCAAACAGTCACAGCTTATATATTTTATAAATGTTAATTGAATCAGGCAGCTGCTCCTCATCTAATTTATAACAGAATTAATTTTAGAACTATCAAATTATTGTACACAACTGTTGGTATCTGTGGCCTTCACTGTTAGTGTCAGTATGTAGTGTCAGTATGCGTGCACGTCTTGTGTGCACAGACATTTACACGTCTGTATGCTTGACCCCTGCATGACCTTCCAGTGTTGCAGAACTCAGGCAGAAGGTCTCTGAGGAACACGATCAGCTGAAGCAGAGGGAACAAGCCCAGGCTCCCAAGGCCTCCTACGGCTACGGGGGGAAGTTTGGAGTGGAGAAAGACCGCATGGACAAGGTTGACAAATGATAATTATTAATGTTCTAAAAATGAGGCGATGCCCCTCTCACAAACTTGTTTTTTATTTAAGGCCTGAAGCGTTTGTGCAGGTTGTCTCTCCGTTACTTATATAGTCTTTGACAAAAGGCTGGAAACAATGCTAGCTCTCCTTGTTGGTCTCCAGGACCAGTGACAGTGATCCATAGCTCAGTGTGTTCATGAATTCGTCTCTACTACCCAGGGGGCCATGGGGCATGACTATGTGGCACAGGTTGAGCAGCATTCTTCGCAGACAGACACTGCACGAGGGTTCGGTGGGAAATTTGGCGTTCAGAAAGACCGTGTGGATAAGGTGAGAAGAGAAATCTACTACTTTGCTCATTCTTAATTGTTAAAGTGGTGATGGAGTAGTTTTCTGCAAACCTTATGCTCGATGTATTGTATTGCTCGTGCAGTCCGCCATGGGTTTTGAATACAAGGGAGAAGTGGCACAGCATACATCTCAGAAAGGTAGGCCAATCGTCCAGCTTCAAATAAGCCCCATCCATTCACTATGCAATCTTCCTCTCTAACTTCATCCTCTTCTGCTGCACATTATGTTTCTCACAATACTTCTGGTTGTAGATTACTCAAAGGGATTTGGAGGGAAGTATGGAGTGGAGAAGGAAAAGGTGGACAAGACCGCCTTGGGGTACGACTATAAAGGAGAGACGGAGAAGCACCAGTCACAGAAAGGTGAGTTCACGTCATAAAATGAATCTAGCGCTTACACTGGGTTTGCCTTCTCATATTATTGCATGTTTTATTTTTCGTTCTCACTCATTTTCACCAGATTACTCAAAGGGGTTTGGAGGGAAGTACGGGGTGGAGAAGGAAAAGGTGGACAAGACTGCCTTGGGGTACGACTATAAAGGAGAGACGGAGAAGCACCAGTCACAGAAAGGTGAGTTAAGGTCATACAATAAATCTAGTTTTGCCTTTTGACCTTATTGCATGTTTTGTTTTTCATTCTGGCTCATTTTCACCAGATTACTCAAAGGGATTTGGGGGGAAGTTTGGTGTCGAGAAGGAGAAAGTAGATAAAACCGCCTTGGGCTATGATTATAAGGGAGAGACAGAGAAACATCAGTCACAAAAAGGTGAGGCATGACTACCTAAGTGTATAACTCAGTGTATTACAGGATTGATATTAAAATGGTCCCGTTGTTCTCTCTGTTAAGATTATTCAAAAGGTTTTGGAGGCCGTTATGGAGTACAGGCAGACCGCATGGATAAGGTGAGTATTGAAAGATGAACAATAGGTGAATAATAATTGCCTTTTCTGGACTTTTCTGAGTAAATGCATTTTCCCTCCGACTGACAACTGCTAGAGTGCAGTTACCTTCACAGAGATGGAGTCACCTACCTCTGCTTATGAAAAGACTCAGCCACTGGAGGCCTGTAAGTGTACCGTTTCTTAATTGATTAAATTCACGAGAGCTGAATAAGTTCATGTGTTCAGATGATTGGCGATAGACCAGGAGACAAATGTTCTGTATGTTGCGTATCTGTGCGTGCAGCGAGCGCAGGTGCAGGGAAACTAAAGGCACGTTTTGAGAGCATGGCCAAAGCTTCAGATGAAGAGAACAGGAAGAGAGTAGAAGAGGAGAGAGCTAGGAGACAGGTGACAGAGAAGAGAGAGAAGGAAGAGGCCAAACGCAGACAGCAGGTAAAACACACACACACACACACACACAGCACTGTGGATATGTGTAACAGAGGGTGTATAGACATGTAATGCAGATTTTCGTTCGTGCTGGACATTAGTAGATGAGCAATTATGCATTTTATTGTGTTTCTCATAGGAGAACAGAGAGAGGGAGAACAGAGAGGAAAAGATTTGCCCCCCACCTGTTCCAGACATGGCTCCAGAACCCATCAGAGAGCCACCAGAAATCCACCGGCCACTGCCTGAGATACCACAAGAGGAACCTGAGCCAGAGGCAGAGGTGCTGAATGTCAATCGTACCTACTGTTGAAATACTAAATCATTCTATTCATCCATTGTGTCACTATACTGCAATTTTTTCCTGGGCTAGGGGCTTATGTTGACATTTTCTCATACCATCTTCAAAGAGTTTGAGAACATCTGGAGGTCATGTAACCAAAGATTTTCTGTGACGTCTTCAGGAGGAACCGCTCTACGACGAGCCCCCCCCATTCTCAGATGAAGTCCTGGAACCAAAGGAACACCAGGCACCCCCGTTACCTATGAGAACGCCAGAGGTGGAGGAGGATGATGATGATGATGGAATGTATGAGGACATTTCTGCACCACCTCCACCTGAAGAAGGTCAGTCACCAAGGAGGAGTTGACTTGACTAGCAAAATGTTGCCTTGTGGCATATGAAATATGCATTGTCTGTTTTTTTTCTAGTTATAGACAATGACTATGAAGACTTGACGTGTGGTCAAACTGCAAAAGCAATTTACGACTACCAGGGAGGTATGTAAAAACCTGCTTTTCATTCCACTGCAGCCCATGCTACGAGACTATTTTATGTTATAGCAATCAATAGTATGCTTATCAAAACCTGTTTTCTTCGTGCAGAGGCAGATGATGAGATCTCCTTCAACCCAGATGATATCATCACCAGCATAGAGATGGTGGATGAGGGCTGGTGGAAGGGAGAGTGTCACGGACGTGTTGGTCTGTTCCCTGCTGCCTTTGTTCAGATGATGTAGTGAGCGACATGATTAGGCTTTTCTTGTAATAGCTCAAACAGGCCAGAGACCAGGAGGAAGAATAACATCGCATGGGAGAGTAAACTGCAGCTATTTTTCTGCCAAATTGTTTCACTATGGGATACCTCACATAGGATAGGTATCTGTGGTAATGAATATCTTAAAGTGTTGAAATTCAAAGTGTTGGAAATTTCCCCATCACATTTTTGTGCAATCACCATTGACAAAACCATATTAAGGACAAGGCTTTTTACCTTCTGACTGAAATGAACTAGGTGGAGTCAATAAAATACAAAAAAAAAAAAAAAGGTATCATTTTTATGTTAAATTTTATTACTGTCCATTATTCATCACTAACAACTTATGGTGGTTGAAAAAAATAGAGAAAATTTTAGTGGAAGAGAACAAGCCACAAGATTGTAAATATATTTTCCTGAACACTATTGATTTACCTTGTAGCAGAGAATACACCTGAATGGCCTCCACTGCTATGACACAGTAACCCACTCTGAGACCAGACATAGTTTTCCTTTAGACTAATACCAGCATCAAAAATGGGATCGTTGTTCCTTAAGAACAAAAGTTTTCCTGCAGTGAACTGCTGTACAATAATAGGCTATGTGGCACAACCATGAAGAAAGCTGATCATCCACTGACCTGAAATGGACTTAAGAGCAGCAAGTCCACAATCATCACATACACACTAAGGAATACATGACATGATCCCAGGCCCGTGTGTCACAAATTTCAAGGGCAAAGCAAAAGTCCTTTGGCTTCTTCAGTTTTACCAGGCAATACCCTTCTTCTTCTTGGCATTTCCTCCTTTCTTTGCCATCCGTTTGCTTTTCAGTTTCTTGGCCTGCCGCTGGCCCATCCATTTAGGGTATTGTCCATGTTCATCCAAGTGAGTTTTCTTGTTGCGCTTGCTGTCCATGTCCATTTTCCCATCTGCAGCACAAAAGATAAAAACAATTTAAATTAGATACTATAATCAACACATTGCATCCCATAAACAAAAGGGTAACATAATTGATTTGACTTTGTGTAGTTAAAGTCATGTGATGCTAATTCTTCAATAGGAGCAGTGGTATCAAATGATGTGCTGTGATGTAAAGAATTGTGATTAGGTCTTTGGGGTTCTGCCAATTCTCTGAAGCTCAATGTCATTCCTGAGTGGCCCAGGCTACCCTCACAAATAGTATACTCTCCTTCTTTGGTCATGTAGAGTATTACAAATCAATCAGCCTAATCTGGCTATCAATGACTAATTGACAAATCTACAAAACAGATTGTGGTAGTCTCAAATTATACTTACTTGCTCAGTTTCTAAATTATCACTTCCTTACGGACTACATTTAGCCCTGAAACACCCTAATGCAGATACATTCCTAATATCACAGCGCACGGTTGTAATCCAATTCTAGAAGGAAGCAGACTTGAATAAACTCAATTACCTTGTAAGTGTTGGGCTACTGAATGGATTTAAAGTTTTACAGTGAGTAATTCTAACGGATTACTCTAATTTGGCATATATATGTGCTGTAGCAGCTCCGAATAAACTTCTGACAAGGAAGGTACAAAACAAAAGTCATAATTAAAATACTTTTAAACTGTCTAGAAAGAAAAGAAAGAAAGTCCTTATTGGCTGGGTTGCAGTCAGATGCTCACTCACCATCAACCTCTGCCCCCTCCATATCAACATCCACCTGCTTCTCCTTGATCTTTTCAGGTGGCACCACCGTGGCGATCTCTTGCATGTCATTCATCATGGCTTCTCCTTTCCCATCCAGAGCCAGAGCCTGTTTCAGGCGGGCCAGCTCCTTAGGAGCGTTCTTCTTCCTTTTCTCTGCACGCATCTTCCGCTTCCATTTGCTCCGTAGACTTTTTGCCATTTTAAGGATTTGCTGAAAAAAGAATAGCAATCAAATTTAGAAACAATTTTCTGGAATACAAATTAGATAGCATAGGCAGCTAAAGCATTATATTGGTCCACATATGAACCAGTAAACTATATTTGAAAACTGTGTCAAGGGCCACTTTAACGTTAACTGCAAAGTATATTGTCACTAACTAGTAATGATACCAAATCACATTAGGTAGCTGTCATTAAAGCAGCAGCGACATTTCTAACAAGCTATCAGATAGCTAACTTATAGCTAGCTTTAGCTGTAGATAGCTATCCAACTGCTATGCCATGGACTACCTCTTCAAAACAATCACTTCTGAGCTAATCTAACGTGCTAAATAACTATAGACTGCTAGTAAAATTAAATAAAAACAAACGGGTTGTAACTTACAAACAATTACGTTGGTTGTTTAAATTTCTCCGTGGACGGACAGAAACACACCGCACACGTGTTTACAAAATGAAAAAAGTTGATGACGCATCTTCGAAGAAGCAGCAAGATGATTGGCTGTCTCAGTATCCCCGAAGATCGTAGTGTCTGATTGGCTACCAATCCAAATCCAGGAAGGTCTCGGGACTGTAAACAAGATGCTAAAGAGAGGAAAGTGTGCAAATCAAACCCAAACACGTCTAATTTGCACTCAGCGATAACGGCGACCAAAACCGTTACAAGTGAAGCAAAAACTCGCGTCGTCGTTTAGCCTTCTGCTGTTTTTCTTTACGAGAAACAGAAAGCGATGAGAAGTAACTCTCCAAGCTCTCTGGCTCCTGCTCGCAGCTATGGGTCAGTCCGCCATAGCCCCCCACTTAGTTCAAGTTTAGCACCAATACTCAGCTTGTTGGACACCGCTGCAGAACAGCTCATGGTCCACAGAGATTTCCAGGCAGCTTTCGACGCTTGTGACAGAGGGCTGGCGCGTCTTGCCAACGTCGAGCAAGAGGACAGCAGGTAAGTGGCACTACTTTTAACGTCGGAGTGTTATTGAGCTCTGTATTACTTAATAAACGTGTTTAACTGCTTTAGGTGTGGAGAGTTTAAGGCGCGCTTCTGCATCATAGGGATTCAAGCATTGGCTGAACTGAATCAGTGGCGCGGTGTACTCTCCTGGATCCTTCAGCAGTATGAGCACCAGGAGAAAATACCTGCTAAGATAATGCAGATGTGGTGAGAATTTCATATCTTGCACACAAATGGTAGGGCCAAAAGCAGGCACATGCTGCAGACATTACTATCTGTTTAACAAACACATTCCCTGTCTTATTCCTGTTCATTTTCTCTCATTTTGGCAGCATACTTCTGTACACCAAAGTAGGTGAGCAAGCCATGGTGCAGGAGGCGGCTGGAGTTTGGCTACACTGCCCATCTAACAGCAGATTAGCAGGGTTTCGGACAGTTGCAGAGCTGTACCTGTTGCATGTCCTTGTGCCTCTCGGACTCATGGGAGAGGCGCGGGAGCTCATTTTTGGTGAGGTTGGAAGCAGTGCATTCACAGAGGACCAGAGGCAGACGGCACTGGATGTGGTAGAGGAAAAAGAACGTCAAAAACAAGAACCACCTACGAATCCCCGTCGCAGCCCTAGCCCTGAGACTACTGAACATACTGTCTCACCTCCAGGTCACAGATCTCAGTTTAACCCTTATGACATGGCTTTTACTGAGCCTCTACTGTCTTTATCTACTGTTCGACATGTGCATAACTACTGCTTATCCTTGGCTTACACTGAGTTATTAATTAACAATAATGAACCCTTTAAAGTAATGACAAAGTCAGTGTTTCTAAGTGTATTTGTGTCAAACAGGTGCTGTGATCCAGAAACTTGAAACCATCCTAAGGTTTTTCTACAGAAGACTGTTCGTGACCACTGCCGGCTCATTCCCGTTCCGGAGAGTCTTTCTGGCTTTTGTCCTTCTCTACATGCTTTTTGTTCGAATGGATCCAGGTTGGCGAAAACTCTTCATTGCTTCCTAGGCATGGTGGTTCGATCACCAGGCTTGTTTAAGGGTGAAACATTTGGTTGGAAATGCATTGAATGCATTTTTTTCTCCCTGTTGTTTTTGCCCACAGCTCTTCCCTCTTCATTCATCTGGATTTCCAAACTTCTTCAGCTGCTGAAACAGATGTGGACTGCCATGTTTGGACCATACTATCAGACGCTTTCTCAGAGCAAAGGACTGTAAACTATTCAAAATCACAATGTGTTTTGTCCTTCTTATGGTTTGATTCTGTAGTCATTGTTTTAAGTAAAGTAAAGTGTTCACCATTTTGTCGTTGTTTATGAGAACGTCCTCCTATTAAATGTTATTTTACATACAGAAATTGTCGATCATATTAACTGTATATGTTATTCCAATCATCAAGGATAGTCCAAACAGTATTTGTGAACATGCGTAATCCTCCTTCCTAAACTACAAACCACAGACTCATACCTGTCTTCCAAGATATAAACATGGACTTGCCCCACATAGTGAATGTGAAAAATGTGTTTTTCCAGCATATCCAGCATAACAGACAGTCGTGGTCCCAGTGGCGAAATTGTAAAGCACTGCTGCATATGTATTCCTTACAGTGTGGGAGTTATCGCCTCCTATGTGTCATCAGTGTATTTATTTGATTACAGCGCCACCATCTGGCCTGTCAGGGTCATCTTTCTTGTGAAGTAAGCCACCACCAATATCTCATTTTGCCAAATGGCATGTCTCATAGGATAACAACAACAATAATAATAATAAACTAACACAAAGACAACAAGGGGTTCTAGTCCTACGGGATTGAACCAGTAATAACAGGTCTGCACTACGCACAATTGTAAGCAATAAGGCAAACAGTCATACTGTGCTCGTTTCCCCTCTGTATTCATTATCACAGAGCAATGCATTACAGTCTGGTTTAAAAAGAAAAAAGAAAAAAGAAAAAGTAAGCCCACATTATTGGCTAAGTCCGCTAGGAGGTGCAGTGAACCTGCTCCCCCCAAAACTATATAGGACTATTGTAATAAAGTCCTATAAGGTCACTATAAACTCACTACTGACTAGGTATCACAGAAACACTACAAGTCCCAAAAGCAATATTAGCCTTTAGTCATTTTTGGTTAGGGTAATAAAATGCCATTGTAACTTGACATATTTGTTTTTTTTCTGTCGTACTATTACTATTTATTTATTTATTTTGTAGTTATTATGAACACGTGTGCCTGTCGACTCCTTAAGTTTCGATTACGGCTAAATCCCTCGACCAGTCAGTAGGCGTAAAACGAGAAAACGGAAGTGAAATTAATGCGTTGGTGGTGTTTGGTCAGACATTTGTTGCGTATTTTATTAACGGATTTTCTTGTAAAATACGCGACAGAAGACTGTTATGTATAAGGTATACATGGGGGGTAAGGCCGGACGAGTCCTCTACAGTGATCATTTCGTCTCCTCAAGGTTTTCAGGTACTTTATTGATTTTGACAGTATGTATTGAAGCTTGTACTGATGTCTGAAACAGTTGTCAAACCTTTTTTATGTCAAGAGCACTCACATTTTCATTAGAGCACTGACACCCATTTGATAAGGTTTTGTCCTGAGGAACTCCATTAGAGAGGATTTCTGTTGTTAGATATGACTTGATGCAGTATTATGTATCTGTCTATAATAACTGTACATTGTTTCATCGCGCTAACTTTCAGTCAGTAAAATTGCAGTGGACCACACTTTGCACCACTGGTCTAGAGGTTATAAGAGTAATTTGCACTGGGCTGTGTTTTTATGCACATTACTATTTGACGTGTTGGTCTTTTCCAGACATGAGAGGTCTCCTGAACTACGGTTTGTCCTGCTGTGTCAACAGTTTACTGCAGGCCTTCTCTGCCACCTGGGAACTAACAGACCTACTGGGAAAGTAAGTTGTAAAGCAATTAAATACACCCAGGCCTACGTGGAGATGAATAAGACCTCTGAATATCACATTCTGCAAGGTGGGAACCGACCGGTAATGGAGGGGGCAGGCATGATGTCCCTGTGCAGCTAAAGAGAGCCCTGCTGGCCATGCAGAGTGACCGACCCCAGACGGTTCCTCATCAGGACTTCCTGCGCTGTCTGGACAGAAACTGCATCCGACGTATGAGTAGCCAACCGTATGCCTGTACAATTCATATTTGTATTCATTGTCACCTAGGTTTACTCCACAGTCTTGGTTTACTCCACAATCAACATGTTCTTTTGCAGTTCACATACAACACGACGCCGACGAGGTGTTCCTCTCCATTCTGAACTTGGTGCATCAGCAGATGGACGACAGAACATTGGTGGGTGTTTAACCAAGATTGCCCTGTATGTTTTAGTCTTTGGTTGGATCATCTATATCGACCCGTATTTGGTCCCCTCTAGGCTCTTGGTGTCCAGAATCTGTACAAGATTTCGGTGGAGATGCACCTTGAGTGTCTAGAGTGCTCCTCCATCCAGTCTAGCACCAGCTACCTGCTCAACCTGCCTCTACACATAAGCGAGGGCTGCAATTCGTTGGTGAGCTTTCCATCTGTTCAAACGTGGATTATTTTCAACTGCGGTGAATTTTAATCTTTGACATGATCGATCAGATTTACTCCGGTGTTAATCTTTTCAGGAAGACTGCATGGCGTCCTTCTTTGAGCTTCAGGAGCTGAGGGGGCGTGACCGCTGCTTATGCGCCCGATGTGGAACCAGGACTCCGTCTAAACAGGTGAGGTCTGTTTTTAAAGCTACGCCAAAAAAAAAAAAAAAAAGAATTATGAACTAACTTTTTCTCTTTCAGGGTGCCAAACTGCTCTCCCTGCCCCCTATTTTGTGTGTGCACCTGAAGCGATTTCGCGGTTTTCGAGGCTTCACCGAAAAACTTAACTGCACAGTTACCTTCCCGGAAACTTTTGACTTTTCGGAGATCCTGAAAGAAGAGGCGTTCTCAAAGAACTACGTCAAGGTACCTAATGCACTATGTACAGTAGTAGTGTCTGGAGATTGTATCTGTTGACATCTAACATGTGACTGTCTGTTCTTTCAGAATGACTGCAGGTATGTTTTGTATGCAGTGATAGTTCACTGCGGCGATGCGTTTTTTGGACACTACACGGCCTACGTTCGACACAGGAGGAGCCAGAGCTGGTACTATGCAGATGACAGCCATGTAGAACAGGTGGGTCTTAAGCATCGCTAAACATTGTCACACACTTAAAACAGTTCATTTTTACTCTATAATCTACTTCAAATACACATACACGTACACGTTCATATACAAATACATGAAAAACCTTAAGTAAATTCCTTTGGAAAGGTTCTGTGCAAATGTTTCGTACCTAATCGCACCTGTTTTGAAGTTGGTGCCTGAAATGTCTGAAACCATTTCTTAGGTTCAACCATTACGGTGATATTTCATTCTGGCAAAACATCCCTGGGTCTATTTTACCATATGTATTTGTTTTAGAGGTGTGATTCTTTTTTTGCACAAAGGTAAGCGGTAGGTTTCTTTCTCAGAGTGGCCTGTCATAGTGGTTGATCCTTCATGAGGTCCTAAGACATTATGGTCACTAAATTAGTTTGAATTTAAATGAGCATAATTCTCTATTTGGATGTAATAGTGTGATTAATTTGGTCTGTGATTTGCATGGCAACACTCAGGCCACCTGGGGAGACGTACGGAGAACATATGGAGGAAATGACAGGTAAAATGCACAACATGAAATATCTGATTTGCAATTATTTAGAATTTCTGAAATTCTGACAAATCTGTTGTGATGTTATCAACAGACACACAGCGTACATGTTAATGTACAGAAGAAGTACAAAAGAAGAGGAAGAGCAACGGCAGTGTTCAGGCTGATTGGGTGCATGGAGAGATCAGGGACTACAGGATCAACATGGAGACCATATCTTAACAATATCAATACTAATTTATTTGAATTGATTGATTATGAATTTTATTTGAATGTACATAGTGGATTGTTTGGGATATTTTGGGTTTTTTTGGGATTGTTTGGGGTCTTGTCTTAGTCCTCATATAGAGACTTTATACAGTAATACTATTGTGATGACGGTGTGATGGTTTCTCTGCCAAAGCCCACTAAGTGGTGCTAAAGACTCAAACCAGTGATGAGTGTTGCCTCTCAGACCACACACATTGTGAACCCGCTGAATGATACTGGGGGGGTTGGTTTGGAGAGAATGCTTAGCTTAGATATTCACTGTTTTGGGGGAAATACCAGCAAAAGGCCTCAGCGTTCATTTTCCTGACACTGATGGGTAATATATGAGTCAATGAGCAGAACAATGAAGTCATTTTTTTCACTTTGGCTGCCAAAAACATAAAACAATACCTCTTCCAGCATCTGACACTGCTTTTATGTATTGCCTTTCTCACTCTGCAAGACCATTAACTGTTCTTCCAAAATAGCTTTGGAATGACACACAATGATTTTTTTTTTTCATTTTGCCCTTGGTTTCTCTCACATCAGAGCACCCATGCTCAGAATACACGTGCCCATGGTACTGTAAAGTGCCTGTGCATGTTTGGTATGAGAATGCAGAAAGAAAATCACCTTGATTGAGCATGAGGGACAGACACAAAGACTATTCTGCCTCCAGTTACAGCCACAGTGGCTGCATGCTTGGTAGGCTGTTTGCAGAGCCTCAGACGTTTCCCGTTCCTGAAGCCAAGAGTTGGGGGACCATGTGAAAGTGGTGCCTATGTGCTGCTGGGCTCTGACAGAATGGAACATGTCTGCACCTCATGCTTAGTCACCCTGCTGCCATGTAGCACAGCTTACTGTATAGGAGTATCTTCCCACAGTCAGAGGAAGGAGCCAGGGCTGGCTGTATACATTATGTACACTGCAGCACTCGTGTTATTGGGAATTTGAACCTGCCTGCCAACACTAGATTCAACTGTCCAGATCTGAGTCAGTATCACGGGTATTAGGCTACGTTTCACATTTAGCTTGTGACATGAGATCACTTTATTCCCCGGCCTCTTTATTAGGTTAGTTTCGACTAGTACAAGTGCAAAGTTGACATTGGAAACAATGACAACACCACGGGCTATTGAGATATACAGAAAGAGAATGCGTGTTTGCAAATGAAAGTGAGTGCTTGGATGGATTCACAAACAATATGTATTATCTGTAATGTAATACTGAAAGGCACATTTGGTATATACACCACAAGAACCAGGCAGATTGAAGGTGAAGACAGTTGAAATTGTAGATGATTCAAAGCTCGGGGACCTGAATGGAACGTGATAACTCACACTTCATTTCTAAAGAACTGATTCTTCCCTTTGTAGGAGTTAATTCATTATTCATGTGCAAACACTATGCAGATGTTGTGTGATTTTTATTTTGTGTGTGCCACAAGTTAGATGAGCACCTGTCGAGCGTCACCCCGACTCCCCGACTCATTACAGACTCCCACAGTGCAACAATATGATATAGCTAGCACAGCCTGGGGCCACGTCTTAGTTTCTACTGAAACACGTGTCGCACATGCCTGTTGTCTACGACTATTGTTTGAACTTCAGCTCTGGCTCCTGGAGTGTTTCCTCAGACACTTAATTGGAGATAACAATCTCAATCACAATTTGGCCAGTTTTTATCTTGGTTATGGGTTAGCCAGTCAGCCAAAGGTACATACTTTTTCCTCATTGTCGCGACATACCATACCAACGGTGACAGTGATTGACACAGCAAATCAAGGCAGACAAAGCCACATTCCAAGTGGGCATGTGGTGTCCCTGTGTGATCATAGTCCCAGTAGACTTGTAGACTAGTAGGCTGGATGATATTCCACAGATTTAGAAGTGTGGCAACACTTAAGTACCCCTACTGTTTTCTTTGGAGAAAATATTGAGGTTCATTAACGCTGCTTAGTCTTTGTTGATGTGTGTTTACCAGTTACTAGGTGAGCACACCACCGTGATGCGTCTAGGAGAAAATGGGATTTGGCTATTTGAGAACCACTCTTAAATTTTCCCATGTTAGTGTGGTGGATTTTCACAGGCTTAGATCAATGCCTCTGCAAAAAAAAAAACCCTCAGTCTTTTGACTCTGAGTGACAACCAGCCAGTCGGCCAGCCCCTGTCTATCTGATGATGATCAGCCATAATGTCACTTTTTTTTTTGCCAAAGAAAAGTCAGTGAGGCCTCGTGTTGTTGGAGTTGCCTGTGTCATTCAGAATTTACTGGTTCCATATTCTCATGTTATTTTTACAATAGGAAGGAACTAAACTTGCACACTGTCTCTACACTATTCCTCTTTTCTGAATGGTGGTTGGCCTTGCCTGTTTAAGTGGTTATTTGATGAATGCAGTTGCAGTTATGAGATAAGTGTGGAAGGGAAGATGTTCCTCCCTAATGTCAAAGCTGCCATACCATTAACAAGCCCCATCATGACCGTCCCTAATCTACTTTAATCCTACATAACCTATCTAGCAGCAGATCTCTGGATGCTTCAGGGGTGGCGGGCCAGCTCTTACAGCTATCCTGTGGTTACATAATGGGGTTTCAAATAGGAAATGATTCTCTTTCGCTCGCTCCATGTCGAGTTTGCAGGCCCGGTGACCATGGTGAAGTCTGCTTTTGTAAATATCAAACAAGAACTGAAAGCAAATGTCTGCTGCATGACTTAGATTTTTCCTCCCTTATTCAAAAAAAAAAGAGAAGATAAATCCGATAATGGAACATGGCACTGAGAACTATCTGCGTGTTTGCTCATAAAATTTCTACATGATTCAAATGACCTAACTCAATGAGGTCTGGTGGTAAACACGGGCCAATTATAAATCTTTCCTCTCGTGCTTTTATCCCCCTATCAGCTGTTCATTCAGGTGTTGCAGCCATCTGGTGATATAGGAAGGCATGCCTATGATGTACTTTGATTGGTGACCTGTGGCAGTTCAACTTCTGCTCTCAAGATGGCCGGTCTTGGCTCATATTCAGGCCAGTGCTGGCTGTGAATGCTGGCTAGTGTTTCTGCAACAGTCTGAGTAGATTGGTTTCTGAGCATACCATAGTCTGAATATATTGCGATGAATTCAGTGGAATTTCAATGGAACACGATCGACTGTCGTGTCGAGGAAGATGCCTTATCTCTCCCCCGTGAGTTCATAAAATTTCCTGTGGAGCCTGGAGTACAGAAGGTTTGCCTCTCTTCACTTGTTCAGTTGTACTTCCCAGGATTCTTGGCGGTCTGAGGGCAATAAATAGCACATCTGCTGGGGTTTCTAGGAAAGGATGTTATACAGTTGAACTGCCATTACTAAACACCGAAGGAAAAGTGTGGTTTGAATTTGGTTCGGATTGGTTTGGACCAGAACCAGGATTGGGGTTGATTCACTTTCAATTCAATCTATTTGAAATGTCAAGCGCAACTGCTATTCATTGGTTAATGGTAGAGCATACATTCTTTTTCATAATTATTTTTCAAGCTGAAATTTTGAGGAAGATCTGACTCCCTGAATTGGTTTAATTGAAAGTTAGTTGACTTCCAACCCACAGCAAGCTGGCACCAGGTAGCAGATTGCTACGTCTTACTTGGTTTTCCCAGCAGGTGAGCCTAGGCCCCTTGATAATCGTAGTCATGACATGTAGGGATATATGACCTGATGTCGCACCCTTGTCTTCTTTGCTCTGTCGTTACCCCTCAGTTAGCACCTTATCTCAAGTCCTTATCACCAGACTTGGATCCTGGAAAGATCAATCATAGCCGCAGAAGTAGGGCTACTCAGGTTACTGGTGAAATGACTTTACTGACGGGCCCGGTTGATTGTCTCTGTCAGTCTGTCTGTGCATACCGCCACAAATCATGCTCCTGTTCTGACATGTAGACCGCCATATTTGTTTGTTCCCACGCCTACAGTGAAGTCTTTTTTTAATTTGTCGGCATGTCCTTGTTTGTTATTGAGTCAATTGATTTTATAACCTGCTGCTTTTGATAATTTGGCACATTGGTCATGTAATGCTTTACATCACATCCAATCACAAGAAACCCGTCTCAAATGAATGCCACTCATAAAACATAAGTGTAAGAGTAGACTCCAGTCATTGCTACTTTAACTGACTCATTATGCCCGAGACAGTAATGTCCCCTGTCTACTAAAAACATCCTGAACTATGTCATGGGAAATCCACATTTTGCAGATGGCATCCTTTAATTTAAGTATGAACGCCTCCCTCGCCACTCTGTCAGTATACAGGAACGAATGGAATTACACCTTGAGGCTTACCGCTGCCTTACCGTTCCAGCAGTGATAAGCTCAGAAAAACCTGTTAACTTCTGCAGACGCACATTTCAATTGTGCTAGTGTATGCATGCCAATCAGTTGCTACATCAGCGCACCAGTTAATGATTTGTACATCGGGAGAAAGTCTTGTGACAGGGAGAGAACTCATAGTGAAACTGGCCTAGTTGCAAACAATGTGCTTTTTTGCTTCTCCTTGGTGCACCTTGCCATGTTAAGAGACTTGACCTGGGTTGCGCTGTTCATTTGCTCAGTAATGTGGGCTGGGCACCTTGAGAGTGAGCTATCCATTGTCAAACCTCTTTGACCTGTTCTCTCCTTCAGCCTCTCCTATTTCCGGACAAAGACTCTCTAATGCCAGGTAGCTGGTGCTGGCATTCCTGTTGCATTCCACCATGGGGAAGTTGCTGGGATCAGGATGAAAAATGCCTGAAACAAAGGCCCACTCTCATTCACAGGGTTTAGGGTTCTGTGGGAAAGTCCAGGCAGGACAGAGGTTGGATGGCAGAGGAATGTGAAGCGGGGCATAGCTCGCACAGTCTCTATGACACAGCCCCAAAGACACATTGACAAGGTGGAGGTCCTCTTAGAGAGAGGAGTTGATGATGATACCATGATAGAACATGGTAGAATGCGGAACTGATCGGGATGGCCACATTCTTCCTTCATGGTGTTTACAAACAGATAGCTAAATCATCCAGTCAGCAGGCGTAGCACAGAGCTTGGTTGTGTTGAAGCTCTGGTCATTTTGAACTCCAGCCTCTCCTCTGCTTCTGCTCCATGATGTCAACAACGCTATGAGCTGAAAATGAATGGCATATTGGATACGGCTTTGCTTACCTTGCATTAATCATGCATCATTCTACTATTCCTTTTTTCATATGTCCATTCCTATACAGCCACATGCTGAGGTTAGGTGCCTGACCCCGCTTCACCCACCCTCTCTCTGAGCCATATCTGAACTGTGGCTTGGGAAGATTTAGAGAGGAATTTACCGTCAAAGCACTTCACTCTCCCACAGCAAAGACCCCCAGATACTCTCGATAATGCATTTGTAGGACCGCAAGGCCCTACAAAGGGTGGTGAAAACCGCCCAGACCATCACGGGCAGGGCGCTGCCCACCCTGGACAACATCTACCTCACCCAATGCCTGAGGAAGGCCAACAAAATCATTAAGGACCCCAGTCACCCTGCACACTCTCTGTTCACCCTGCTACCGTCTGGCAGACGGTACAGGAGCGGTCAGTCACGCACTTCACGACTGAAGAACAGCTTCTATTTGCAGGCCATCAGGCTACTGAACTGTTGAACTGTAACTATTCCTCACACACACGTCACTTTATGTTCTACACTCAGATGCACATGCACTTTATACCTGTACAATCTGTAACTTTATATCATTCATGTTTACCATACCTGCTGCTTCGCATCTAGCCTAGCCTTAAAACCGGTTCCATTGCTACTTTATTTTACTTATTCTTACTTATTTTTACTTATTTTCACTTATTTTCACTTATCTTTTCTTATTTTTACATATTTTTACTTATTTTTACTTATTTTTTACTTATTTTTACTTATTTTTGTCTTATTTTGACTTGTTTTTTTTGATTTGATTTGATTCATGTGTACCTACCTTGTTGGAATGAGCCTCGTCCAATACATTTCATTGTTCAGTATGACTGTAAG
>CABFOQ010052474.1:0-13625 GCA_900660455.1 Gephyroberyx darwinii
CCCCCTATTTTTCCAAATATTTGAGCGCTGACAAATATAGTGTAATCTTGGGGCGATGGGAACCCATTGGATCATGTCTTTATTCCAAATCTACCTCGAGTGAAAAAAGGAACAGTTTCTAGGGCAGTCAAGCCATTTTGACCCATTTTTCCATTAACATTGACAGCCATGTTCCCCTGTTGTTGGTAGCCACTACATGTCAACTATTTATAATCTCTCCACTTGCAAATATTTAGACTGAAACCTGAATACACATAAAAGAATATTATGATTCTGTTACTTGAGCTGCATTATTGAAAACATGAGTTTGGGGAGTGTGTGTGTCTGTGTGAGTATGTTTTTGTTTATAGGTGTGTGTGTTACCTTGAAGTTCCTGCTGATATTATTGAGTAGATGAGGCAAATTGGTGTTAATGTCATCAGTATGGTCACTTAATCATCTATCTATAGATTATCAGCTTATATATCTTTATGCTGTATACTGAGGTTATGTACTATGTATCAGCACCATGCATGGTCATTTGCAGTCTGGGGACGGCAGGGCTTCAGAAGCTCAGGGACACTTGTACAGTGTGGAACCCATGACCTTCCAGTTAGGGGATGGTCTCAAATGTACAGGTTACCCAGCCAGGCAAAAACACAGACAGACATAGACACACACCCACACACACACACACACACACACACGCGGATACAGTATTTCCCTCCTCTAATGCCTACTTTTCAAGGTAAGCTTGAACAACAGGCTACCCTACTCCACTGACCTGCAACAACATCAGAGAAACTAGGCACATGGAATAACGCATTACAAACTGTACGCCTTACATCAGTTTTCAGTATTTCCTTCATTTATATCACTGCCATGATCTAAATAATAACAAAACAACAAAACAATACTTGACTGCTGAAACCAACCACCATCAACTCTGTGTGTGAGGATACAGTATGGACACTAAAATGCCTGGAATCCTACAGGCCTGAGAAAGCCTGCCCATGACTATGCACATTTCCTTTGTTTACTGTGTGTCTTTACAAAATAACTCTATCTCTGATTGATTTAAAAGTGCTATGTGTAGCATTTTGATGCCAAAAAATCATAATTTTGAGACATTAGTATAATTACCGTACACAAACCAGTCCTACAGTGAGAAGTTTGGTAGCCTCTACCTGCTTCTACACTGCATTTTACACCGTGTGCACCGGGCCAGGTTTCATGGGCAATCTTGCTTTTACAGCACAAAGAGAGAGATTGCTTTATGGCACAAAAAGATACTGCTTTATGGCACAAAACAGGAACAGGAGTTTTTACTTTGCAAGTAATACACAACTTTAAACTATTCTAACTGTTCTAATTCTACCAAATTCGCACAGTGACACCGGGGAGGGGTAAGGAGGGACAAGTAGCAACATCCTCTTTGCAACAGGAGGCAGTGGGATTTATGGGAAGTGTGGTCTTAATTTTGAGAAACACAAAAAGCTACACACCGCACATTTAATGGTGAGACAGGGTGGCCTAGTGGTTACGAAGACCGTCCTGTGCCCAGAAGGTCACAAGTTTTACAGACGATGTGTAGAGCAAACATATTTCCTGCTGCAAGACACCAAACCCCTACCTGCAACAGCACCAGCTAAACACCTAAAATGTTATTAAAATGTATTGTTGTTTGATTGACTGCTGCATCAACCAGTCAAGCGTGGTGTTTGTTTTCTGCCACTGAAGCTTTATTAGTCCTTTTGCTTGGCTGCGTTTCGCTAAACAATACTGGCAGTTAGCATGATATGGATTAATCAGGGTAATGCAGAGAAGTTAAGTCTGCTCACAGCTCCTAACCACCATTAAGAGGCCTTGGTCACAAGATCATTCTGCTGCTACTAGGCAGTGGTGTTTCTCTACACGCACGTACACACACACAGGCAAACATGCATGCACGCACACATACGGACACACACACACAGACACACACACACACACACATGCTGGAATGGAATTGTTGTTCATTCAGAGAAGCAGCTTGCTGTCGTTGCCGACTGTGTTTGTTGTTAAAAGGTCCCCTGAGTGGAGATTCCATTGGGCCTCAGTCATAAGGAGAGGCATCAATGGGAAACCGGTGGGGATAAATGAATGGGCCTGTGGTCAGGTGCTGCTCCATTATGTGAGTGCTGTAACTGCTGAATGGTGAGTACATCAGGAGGATGACAGATTGGAGGTGCTTTGAAGTGTTAAAAAAACATGAAAGGGGAAGTGCAGCCATTATACATTTCCAACTTAAATTTACATTTCTGAGTAATAAAACTGTCTTCAGCCCAATAGCTTCACCTAAACAAAGCCAGTAGTGGGGCAACCATTTTTCAACAGTGAGCCATGCTAGAATTACAACTAGAGACCATATAGTAATGAAACTACCTGTGAGGATATATTCTAATGCTAGCGATAACTGTGATAATTGCTGCTCCAACCACTAACCTCAAATATCTGCTTTATGCTACTTTCATTTGGTCCAGTTTGGGAATTTTCACAATATGTCCCTTACAGTAGATGATAGGCTGGTTGTAGGCCGGTAGTGGTGAAGGGAAATTACATGAACATGCCAATAGAAAGCAGCTCACATGGGATATAGGGTCTATCACTGATGGACATTAGCACAATTAATTTGAAGAATGAAACATTTAAAGGAAATTCTACATGGAGTATCTTTTATATAAATAACTCATGTTTAATAAAGATAACTTACAGTGATCTTCAGTGTACAGTACACATTATAATGCAAGTTTATGTTGGAAGGAGTGCAGTAAGCCCTTGGTGAAAGTCTTTGGAGATACTTAGCAATAACTAGCAAAAAAAGTAATTTTTCATATTGTACTTCATCCATTTCTATCCAATAGTGTATGGTGTGATATGAAGAGAACGGCTTCTCCTTCATCGCTGACATATGGTTTAAATGGGTATGCCCACTAGGTATGGTTTCGAGAAAATGGCTCTCAAATGAACTGCTTTTAGTAATGAGCTTTGGAAGTGAATGATGATAAAATCAGCAACACAATAATATGTCTTATACCTTCCTCACTACTGTAATCGTATCATTTTAGGGACTCTTCACATGTGACACAGAAAGAGCATGGCAATCGAACACCTGAACACGCACATTCTTGGCACTGAGTACTTAGAGCTTTATAACTCATAATTAATACCTCAATAAAAACAATTAGCCGGGGCTGAAATCCTTAAAGCTAGAATGAGCTAAGTACCAAATAAAAAAGCTCCCATGCTTTGTGCACTAAGCTGTGAGAATGTGGTCTGATGGGAGCAAATCAAACCTGAAAGAACATCCTATATCTTATGGCGTTTCTTTTCATTACGCCCAACATCCACACAGAATCATCAAATCATAAACATCCATTATTATTAACTTCTTGTGAATGACGTGCTTAATGATGTGTTTTATTTCAAATAACATAGTTTAGTTAGTGTGGTGTTTCCTGAACAAATCTCAAGAGTATGTTCTAGTTACAATACTGGTCTATGACTGGCAAACGTTACCAGCACTCCCATTTCAAATGACGTCTGAGTGAAGTCGTGCCAGGGGGCGTGAAAGGCTGCACAATTAGTCAGGCATAATTGTGATTTTAGTTTCCACCATAATTACTTGCAGACGACGGTATGTTATCAATTCTGAAACATTTTATTGTTATTGTGAATGTCCACTGTAGTTGAAACCAGTCAAGTG
Source organism: Gephyroberyx darwinii (assembly GCA_900660455.1). Classification (NCBI taxonomy): domain Eukaryota; kingdom Metazoa; phylum Chordata; class Actinopteri; order Trachichthyiformes; family Trachichthyidae; genus Gephyroberyx; species Gephyroberyx darwinii. Next base: position 3,725 of record CABFOQ010052474.1, read on the forward strand.
GTTAATATACCGTGCAAAAGTGCTGTAAAGTGCTGTTTGGTTGGATTAATAATCATTATTACAAGATCTACCAAAAATAATCAGTATTATCATTTTAGCCATAATTGTGTATCAGTTAAGGGTGCAGCCTTAAGGGTGTATCAATTAAAATGTTTCAGGATTTAAACAGGTGTCATCAATCAACACCACATGCTGTAGTGATGCGTTTACTGGAAATAATCTGAAATGACAAAGCTGCTCTATCTAATTCAAATTTTGACCAACAGCTCTGAACAAATACATGTATCATTACACGACAACTTTAAGCATTACTCACAAAATCACATACAATACCTTAATATTACTATAGCTATGTAAGGATAAGAAAGAGCATGCGTGCAATTTTCAGAGCGACAGCTTCACACCCATTGGCTTTTGCTAACAAAAACTAACGTGTGGCTGGTGCCAATTTCTGAGAAACAAAAACACTGGTGTGAGAACTTTTCAAAGGCCCTAAGAGATGGCTTGATTAGTGATCAATAGACTTCTGAAATCCTGAAACTTCCCTTTACTAACTCGATCCTAATGCATCATATATGAGTAAGGACAACATCTAAATGTTCAATCCTTACGCAAACTGTGTTTTACTCAGCCAAGTGAAATGAAACACTAAAATCTCTACCCTCTCATTGCTGAGCTCTACGAAAGTCTCAGAAACTAAGTTCCATCAGCTGATTGTAAAAAGTGCTGGTGTCTTTTGGGCCTGTGAAGGGCCCGTCTTGGGATTTTCCTTCTGCCAGTAAATGGAGAGACAGACAGTGTGCCCGGTGTTATCAATGAAGGCAGCCCCTTGGCTCTCCAAAAAGTGCAGCTTGGAAGGCGTCCATGGCAGGGCATTAGGCCTGGAGGTTTGTGTCGTTTGTAATTTACAACACTGAGGGAAATGGGCAAGAGGACAATATGGAGAGAAGAGGGAGAGAGAGAAAGTGGAAGGAGGGGGATGGGGTTTGCTGCACAAGCAAGTGGCTCTGCTTCCCTGAGTGTGCTGCAAAGAGCCTGGTTACTAGACTGGCCAAGCTAGAGGGGTTTCTGTCTCAGAGCCACAGACTGAATGGGCCTTATTTCTCTTCTTGCTTAAATCAAAGGTAGACACAAATTAGCTAAAGGTATAGTTAGATATGCATACACAAGGTCTAAGCACAAATGGAGAGAAAGACTAACTGTGGGAGGAAAGGAGTGCTTGGACTAATATCTTAAGCAGTTGAGAGCTGGGAAAATCAGCAGTGCCTCCTGCACTATGCTGCACTATATGCTATGTACTGTACTATGTTTGATAGCAGCTAATAGCAGCTGTCAAACACATCAAGGACTGAAAAGATGCCAAAGAGATGCCAGTGAATCCAGATTGATCATTCTCATCATCCTCATCCTCATCCTCATTATCATCATCATCATCATCATCATCATCATCATAATCATACATCTACACTAATAGCAGCAATTTCCTTTCATTTCATAAGTATGACGTACTGTACAACACCCAAATTACAATGATAATATCTTAAAGACATAACTACATTCAAAACAAACAGATCCATGACGTTTTCCTCAAGCAAAGAACATGGAACAATTTTTAGGAGGACATTTTAGTGAACAGAAATCCTTGCACCCACTTTAGAGGTAGACTGAATACCACTGCTCAAATATGTTCTTCAATTTGTATTGACATGTATTACATTCTTTATTGTTCCCTATAGAGAGTGAGTCCCACCTCCAACTCTGTAATGACACACCAATGTACTGCACCATTGAGATTGAATTTGGAAAATAGAAAAGAGCAACTGTGAAAGCACTCAGGAGGATTTTGTGGGAATATGGGTACATTCTGTGATCTGTTACTACTGTGATACAATAAAGATCATTTGGTGTATGCAAACAAACTAGTACAACTCAGAGATGCTCCTTCGATAAGTCCACAAAGGACTAACCCTAACCATCTTGTACATCATGATGACATCACAGATTAGGGTCTTGGTTTTGTGGTGTTCATGTTCACAATATTGATGATTGACAGTCCTAGGCCAGAGAAAAAGCATATCTGAGTAATTATACTTCAATTGAAGATATGAAAACGTTCTGTTCAAAAGCAGGCCTACGTGTAACTGGGCACTAAGTTGTTACTTGCACTGATTTAAATGTGAAAACAAGCTCCAACAGACCAAACACAGACAGCATGGATACATGAAGCAGAAAACAAACCAGGGCCAGACAAAAGTTTACAAACACCAATACAAGACATATGAAACTTATACTTGATATGTATATGTACTAGACATATGAAGTATATATATATATATATATATATATATACTTCACTAGACATATGAAGTATATATATATATATATATACTTCATATGTCTAGCTTTATGTGAATTATTCTCGGCCTGGTCTGTCTATTATTAAGTCTACACAACCTGTTAATCCCTCTGAAAATATTGAAAAACATAGGTCCAGTATGATCTCTATTTTGGGAAACTGCTTATTGAAGGGAACGTGGGGGTGGTTGTATTTTGGATTGCATAATAACACTTTTTCTCAATAGTGCATGGCTACAGATCCTAAGCAACTTGTGCTGGAAACAGGCTCAGCTCCTTACTTACACCCACAACACAAAACTACCAAAGACCTTGTTCAGAAATGACCGCCGTCAGAGATTATAGAAAATGAGTCATTGGTCAAGTTCATAAAATAGGAGACGCATAACAGACATCCACAACTATAATCATCAGTAAATCCTTTTCAATTTCTTAACATCTGATTTAACCCAATGGTGCAATCTTTATGTTAGGCAAGTAGAAAGAATGTACACTCGTGTACATTATACACACATGGTTTCTGTGAGAGAAATCAGGATTTGTTATTAAAATTGTAGACTGAATAACTCAACTCAGTCATGTAATGAAGTAGTATTAAATGTTACCATCGAAGGGTACATGTTGGGATATAGATGAAAAGAAGTACTTCATACAGTATTTCATTCAAGCACAGCCAAAAGTAGTGCTTGATCTGAAATACCATAGATCTGACTTCAAGTTCTCTGAGAATTGTGAGACATGCTCAATATCCTACTCACTTCCTAAGAACAATGTGTGACTTATTCTTGACTGACTCTAGGTAATAAAAAACGATCCTAGTCAGCAAAGCCAATACAATAAGCGGTCTATTGATGCGTCAGTATTTCATACAAATAAGTCTTTGCCAGTGGAGTGAAGGAGGACAGTTCATAGACGTGTGGATCAAAAGTCAGGAACAGGAACATCTCAGATAATTTGCTCTTCATAGCAAGGTTTCATAAAATCTCATTTTTAAGTCAAAAGGGGCCTCGTTGTAATTCATATTTTGAATAGGCAGTAGCACATTTTATTTTCTATTGCAGCTTTTGTTAGCTACAGCCAGGTTTGCCAAGTAGGGCAAATTTGGAGGCTAAAGCATTTTCCAACTATTACCAAATGTAGCAAGTTGACACTGGCACAAACAAAGCTGGAGTTGTAAGGCAGTATTGCATAATGACATAGCCTACCTTGATATACACAGTACAACACACAAACAAATCATTCTTTTAGGACAGACTGCTCTGAATGGGAAACCAGAGGAGATGAAGACATGCATCGCTGTCGGAGTTATATGGGTGGCGTGGGGTGCCTGAACGTGCGAAATGTAAAGAAAAGTCATAATGCCAGATCAGACAGGCTTTGGGAATGCATTGTGGCTAGATTCACACTCCTCAACTGTGGTACTAATCGGGTCTTAAAGGCCTACTCCATGTTGTACCAGAATTTGAAGAATGTAGGCCAATTCAAAAGCTAGTCTTTTAACACAACAAATGTAAGCGTTTAACCCAGACAATACTACACCCAACGTCAAAACATTTATCCCAAACCCTGCACTTGCCAAATACTTGCACTTCTGTATTTTTACTATCATTGCACTTCCTACTAGAGGTAGCCGATTACTGCGATTACTGCAGACAACCTCTGATTCAAGGTAATCAGTCCTGATAAAGTGAGCGGCCGGCAGGAGAGGTCTTGTATTCAAAGGGGTATCCCTCACAAGGAAACATAACTGTTCTTGCCAACATGACGCCATTGAATCCCAACACCTATTCCAGCATTAGCACCATGGGTTACCAGGCAAACACTCAACACACAACAAGCTGATACACCACCAGCAAATGCCCAGAAAGACTAAAACCATTTGAAGCAACTCACACAACCGGTGTCATTATTCTGACAAGGCCGACGGAGGACAGAAAAAATGAGTTTAATTTGAAGACAAAGTACTGAGCAAGGAGTCTGCAGAGGCTATTGAATCTGAATTAAGCATAGATTGGCCTATATTGCAGGAAGCGGGGAACTAGTTCAAGACGTGCCAGGCCTCATGTAGGCTCTCTTTACACCGGGGACCTTGCTCTCAAAGACGAGTGAAGCCCATATATCCTAGGCTATGAGTAGCTCCAGTGGTTTAACATGTTACGCCATATTCAGTAATCATCACTGGTCATTTACCATTATGATATTCAATAGGTTTTCAGATGACTCATAAGTACTATTAAAATAATGTGAACAGAAAGATGAAGTAAAAACTGAAGCCTTTAAGGAATGTTTCAGGACATTATATAAGGACAGTGGCTCACACACCCGTCGTGACAGTGGATAAAACACTACATACAGTATGTCACTGACATGCAGTGCTGGAACTGAACCGATGTACACACAAAGTTTATAGAGTTTAGGGATGAAGAAGAAATCAGCCCAGTTGAATGTGTGTGTCTGTGTGTGTAGTGTGTTAGTAAGGCAGGGATGCAGGAGGCTGTCGGGGGAAAAAAGCTTCCTCTGCCTCTGGGTTGGGTCAAGTCCCAGTCCCCCTCCTTATTAAAGTTAGGCAAGTGACCTGCCTTCCCGAGGGGCAGAAAGCACCGAGTGGTGGGGGAAGAATACCTGGGCATAACCTGATTAAGCACTAACTTTTCTCCACTTCATCCAGCAAAAACATCCATACAAAATTTCTACTCCTAGCTACAGTGCATGGTAGTCAGTGAGCAACTTTCACTTACTACCTGAAGGGATATCAGACATGATTTGAACTTGGGAGGGCAGCTGATTTGCCCTTTCTGTGTGTACTACTTGGTTTGGTCCCAAATGGCACATACTGACCCACTCATTAATCGGTAAACCTGCAGCTTGACAAGTGGCCCCTGGATGACAGTAATTGTTGCAATCACAGACGGAGAGCAATTAACAAAGGGGTCAGAAGTTTCCAGAAGGGTGTCTGTCTCAATTAAAAGGCTCCAGAGTGAATATGACTGTAACCCCTAACCTGGGCCTTGGGTTGGCCCAGGCGAAACCTTAAAATAGGGACACAGTTGGAGTTCAGATCTGTTTTGTTCTAATTACTTAACCAACATTGTAATACCACACTGTGTGGCTGGAATGCCTCAAGCAGACAATGTTGACGAAAACAAAGACATGTATGAGGCTCGCCAAGAAAACACAGTACATCTTCAATATCAAGATTTGATACTCTAGATTTTCCACTCTGAGTTTTGATCAGCTCTCATTTCTACTTTACTTTTCTTTCTTTTATGTCAATGCTAGTTCACTGTTGTTAGTGAGTAGATTATCTTGTTCGGCCAAAGTAGGCCTTGAATGAATGAATGAATGAACAAATGAATGAATGAATGAATGAATGAATGAATGAATGAATTGTAGGCATCCCCTACAAATCCACAAACATCCAGAAGAATAATCCAGCCATTATTTAGCCAAATCTTTCAAAAATACAGATCAAACACAAAGCAATGCCATAGGCTTCCCAGGTGCTCCAACACACGGTAGTATATGAAAGCATTGTGGGTTTCTTTCTTTTTTACACAAGACTTCAGACGACTGTGCAGCTCCACAAGCGGCGTCAAATTAATTAACAATGACTTACAATACAAAGCACTTTGAACTGAGTACGCGCCATGCACAGAGCCAGATTGACGGGAAACTTTGACCCGGCAGCCCTCCCTAAAACAGTTGCTTATGACTTCCATGAGAAGCTGAAGGCGAATTCCCTCTGGAGCGGCGCCAGCAGCAGGAACCCGGAGACTGCACTGACACCCCATTCACAACTACTGACGCTGAGCCTCAGCCACTCCACATCAGAACTGGACCTTTATTATGAAGTGTGTTGGCAACGTGGACATGTAATGTTTGAGTCTTTTTGTGGCCAGAAACAAACAGAATTCACAAAATATGGATGACTTGGGAGAACAGACACACCCAAACAATTGAAATAGTTTCAAATATTTTAAGTACCTTACTTCCAGACAGCATTCTACATCCTGTAGGTTTTGTTTCCAAACATTTAGAGGAAGGCTGGTATTCAGTCAGACTGGAACCAAAATAAGTTTTGCTTTTCAGGTGATAATAAATGGTCAACTTCAACAAGGAAGACAGCTGTGGTAAATGAGGTGAGAGATACCGCAGGAGACTGAACACGGGACAACGATGTGCTGCAGCGATATTTCATCTACTGTACTTTACTGTACATCGACTGTACTAAACGTGCTCTGTACCTTTGTTCAGAAAAATAACATGCGAGCTCAAAAGAACTGCTGCTTCTGTTTCCCGCTGCTAATTTGTCTGTAATTAGTCAACTGCGATGAAAAAAAACCCAAATAGTACCCGACCAATTTCTGGTAATGGAGCTCACTGATTTGCTCTGTTTTTCTCCCGATTAAGCCTCTTATAAGAAAAGCAAATGTTTTCATTCACAATATCATTCACGCCTTTTTCATGTTTCAATATTGTCAAATCAATTACTAACCACGTCTTGCTAACAAAAGCCCCCCTGTATCCATGTATCTGCATGTTTACGCACTTGTCATTACAAAGAAATGACACGCTTGCACCAAATCTACAAACAATGTGCCAATAATAGCTGAGAGGCAACAAAGAGGGGGGGGTGGCTATACAAAAACTTCAGGTAAACTGTGGGTGAGATAAACATCTTTCTCAAATGCCATGCGCACACACACACACACACGCACAGCACACAGGGGGCTTGAGGGTGTTAGAGGCTGTTATTCATTATCCACACGACTGCATTCCAGGGGCTGGACAAAAGGAGTTATCGCCACCATCACTCAGAGGCAAGCACAAGAGAGGGAGAGAGGGATTTAAGCAGGTTCTCAAACAAGATGCCCCCACCTGATAACCTTAGCACCGCCGTTGCACCATTCCCACATGTCCTAATGAGTTCACAAATCAGAGAGAGAGGGATGGAGGGAGGGGAAAGAGTAAAAAGTTGAATGAATGGAGAGAAGGAGGGAGAGGAGGGCAAGGTAAGAGAAGGAAAGCATAAGTGAGACAGAGAGGGGGGAGAAAGAGAACCGTGTGAACATTAACACAGAATGGAAGTGATGGAGAAAGATAACGGCGTCCCCTTTCCCTCCCCTTTACGGGAAGTGACCAGCGAGGCCACGGCAAGTGCACCTTGCAGCTGATGTGCCGGCTTTGTGAGTCAGGCCAGATAAGACTGCCAAGTGCCAAAACACCCCCTCCTCCTCATTTTCCTTTAGTACCTGGAATTTCTTGTGAAATCTTGAGGGGGTCAAGAATTCTCCTCCTTTCATTCCTGAAAATCAGGTTTCAAGGTTTTGCTAAACATTTGGGATTAACCCTCACACCTTTCAGGGGCACAAGTATTTATAGTGTGCTTCAACCCAGAGTGGAAGGACAAGCCCTGTGTCTCTATATTAGAGTGTCATTACTATTACATAACTCACCTGACTGTCCTCCATCATCCCCCAAGGGAAAAGCTCTCTGTGCAATAACCTTTGTCACTTGACGGTGGAGAGACATCAAACTCCACAGTTTCTATCTGACCTTTCATCTATTTTCTAGTGAACTTTGCTTGACATTTACAACCAATATGTATTTAGTCATTAACTAATGTTTAGCTGATGGGTCAGTGTGACTATATATGTTAACTGATGAAAAAGACCTGGGGTGGAGGGGTCAAAATCATTCAGGCTAGGTAAATAAAAAAAATCTGCTATCTTTAAAGACCCCAATTGTTTACACTGAATCTGAGTCAAGCATTCAATATCATCACAGAACAGTGAACCTGCCCACCCCAAACTGAAGGGAGCATTTACTAGACTCCTACTACTCAACTATCTCACCTTTCTTGAACTCTTCCAGCATTGCGTCCAGCTTGGTGTCATTGAACACAAAATGCAACGGGTGACTGTAAAACTTTGTGATGGTTTTAAGCAGGGTACTATCATCTGGGTCCACGAACGCCAGGTCCTTGACGAACAGCAGGTCCACAATGTTGGACCTCTCGCCCTCATAGACTGGGATGCGCGTGTAGCCGCTCTTCATAATCTCGGACATGGTGTTAAAATCAAGGATGCCATCACCGGGGATCATGAAGCAATCTCTCAGCGGTGTCATCACGTCCTCCACGGTCTTAGTCCTAAGCTCCAGCGCGCCCTGGATGATATTCAACTCCTCTTTCACCAGATCATTATAGGGGTCCGTCACGCGCAGCATCTCCAGAAGTTTCTCCCGGTTGTACACGGTTCCTATCTCCTGGCCCAGCAGATAATCTAACAGTTTGCTCACTGGGTAAGAAGCGGGGAAAGTGAGCAGCATGAAGAACTTGGTCAGGAATATTGTGTTGGCACCGACGGCGAGGCCATGTCTGGAGCAGATGGCTTGGGGCACGATTTCTCCAAAGATCACTATTCCAATGGTGGACATTACCACTGCAATCAACCCAGAACCAGCGATATCATCCAACAAGATGGTCAGCGTGGTATTCACCAACACATTTCCCAGGAGAAGTGAACAAAGCAAGTAATTCCCTTGGCTCCTGACAGGCTCTATTTTTTTGGCATAATTCTTCTCCCTTTCCGTGCCACAATTCTGGACTATCTGGAGCTCCATGGGGTCCAGAGCCATCAGCCCCAAGTTCAACCCGCTGAACATGCCCGACAGACAAAGTAACATGGAGATGAAGATGACTTGGAGCCAGAATGGCAGCAGAAACTTTTTCTCCTCCACCACTATCACTTTGGTGTCATCTCCATCGTGATAGATCCAGGTGTTCTCCGTCCAGGGGTCGTGCATCCCAGCCACGGCTGGGGTCGAGGTGGCGATGCAAAGGTAATACGCTTTACTCCTTTCCGTCTTTCGTAGAGGTTTGACCTCAATTTCAACTATTCCAGACGTCTTGCGATTTAGGATGATGTTGGGCAATATGATTATATCCGAAGTCCTAATACCGCAGGGATGCAAGCCAGACGTGTCCTCTTGGCTCTGGTTATCCCCCGAGGAGCTGTCAATGTTCCCTATAGCTCGGGTCCGCTCGTGTTCCGTAAAAGCAATTTTGGACCAGGTCTCATTGTTTATGTTATGCCCGTAAACCCTTAATTTCACTCGAGACCGTTCACTCACCCGTAGGTAGCCCCTATCCATGAAGGAAATGTCGTCCGTGTCCTCCAGTCGGAGCCCGATGATGACCGTCTCCTCAGACCCTTCCTTGCCACTTGTCGGGGTGACAAAACAGAAACTGACAGTTAAGAAAATCATCGTCAGAGCTCGAACCCGGCTAAGTGACGCCATTTTTGCAGCGGTGGGTACTGGGGATGACGGCTCTGCCATATTGATAACGGGCAACCAACCTCCTGAATGAAAAAGGCTTTTAAAAATCAGAGCCAGTCGGAGTCCGCCTTCATCTCCGCCGAGGGTTGCCGTGACTTGTGCATCGGGACCTGCTTGTTTCCACTACGCGTCCGATACTGATGACTCCCGAGCGCAGGCTATGGGCGAACTCGTGCCTCCCCTGATGTCCCCGGGACAGGCGACG
>CABFOQ010052474.1:13645-25794 GCA_900660455.1 Gephyroberyx darwinii
GGCATCCAATCCAGTGGCGCGGTTGACCAGAGGGCGGGGCGTTCGCAGCCTCTTCAGCGAATCAAATTCCAAAACATGGGTACCTCATGTTAAGAGAGAAAGACAGGACTCTCCTCGTGACTTTTTAAGATATATTCTACTATAGGAGACAACCAATTTAGTGTTATGTCGTTACTTGATATTACCTAGTTGATGCGTCTTTATCCCCCCTCAAAACGGGGGTTCCCTATAAGTGCTGGGGCCCTCTTTTCAGTGGCCAAACGTCAAGGCTTACTGTGCTTGTTCTAAATTATTTGTAAATTAAGTATGCTATATTGAACTAAGTAGGACCTGCTTCCATTAGTTTATTGACCTGTGCCATGCCTAAAAGCAATCCATACACAAAAAATGGTGCAGGAAATGTTTATTAAAACAGAATAGTTACATTCAAATTAAAATAATGTTAATGTTACATATAACACTGTCACAAAGCCCACACTAGGCAAAAACTTGCAAGTGAACTACTTAAACAATTACATCACATTAGGTATCACTAGTGCCATTTATCAGACAAAGGTGAGATAGTGATGAAGATGCGGATGGCATGGATATCAAACTCAAATCACTAAGATCATAGGGAAATTAGAAAATGTATGACAAGGGAGAGGCTTATACTCTGTTTTACAGTTTGTAATAGCCCTGTTGATTATTAAATCCTCACAATGAGTGTTTGGCCCTTGCCTTGATACAAAGCGTTAATTTGGTTTAAGCAACATATGTCAATAAAGTAAGTGCATAGGGTTTTTTTCCACTGGGGGAACTTAATTGGCAATTGTGCACTTAAGACAACCACTAGGCATCCCAAGGACTCCACCCATGTTTATCTGGGAATAAGGCATCCTTTTCATTTCTGAAAAGGAGATTTGAAATGTTAATAGCATAATGACAAAACATAGGGCATAATTCAATTCCATACATTTCAATGATTAGCATTTTGCATATACAGGATGATGTTGGGCCTCCATTTTTCTGTGCTCTCGCTCTCTCCTATCATTTGCAGCAGGTATTTGACTGTGTGCCGCAGCATCCCCCTGTGGTTGAACCTGGACTTCCTGTCTCCAGTTGCTGGATCAGCTCAAAAGGATTCACAATGTCTGCCTGTATGAACATACAACGTATAAATCATTGGCGTTCGAAACCCACATCCAGATCCATGGATGGACATTAAAAATGTGAATTCATATAAACACTCACACATGTATTCCTTTTCTGAAATCTCAGGTGTGCTCTCTTTCTATCGTTATTGACCACCAGTGAACATGATTTATGGCTCAGTGGCTCTTTTATCAGACATTGGTTGTTCATTACATCAGTTCACACAATGTATGATCAAGACCAAAGGCTATTTATTACTATTATCACCTGTTAGTTCCATTGATTAGAGGAAAATATCTCAATCTTGACTTCACTTCAAAGGGACAGTACAAAGGTTAAGACCAGGGTAGATTCATACTGAGAATATTTCCTTCTGCGGTCTAATGAAACAAAATGGAAATCCCCCAAGTGAGGAATTCATGTATCCTCAACGAATTAGGGATCAGGATTAAATAGTGTTTTTTTGCATGTGTGTGCCTAGAATGACCATGAGAACTGATAAGATGGCATTCCTGAGCTGAGAGGAGAACATTCCTTCCTGTTCAAGGTTCCCCAGCACGACTTCACAGTCTGGTTATGACTCCAAGACAGCTGCTTGACCTTGAGCGTGCGAATGTGTGTGCAAGTATGTTTGAGTGGGTATGTGTGAGTGTGTGAGCATGCGGCATGCATCTTGGTGTACGCGTGAGTGTGTGACTAAATGCATAGTTAGACAGCAGGGCTCTCTGGGTGTGTCACACACTTGAAATTGACACTACAAACACACTGACCTCTAGTGCTCAAAGAAATATCAAGCAAAGACATTTCCACATCCAGGAATTTAGCTGTGACTCAAGAGGATGGTTGTGGTGCTGACCTTAGGCTTGACTCCACAGGACTCAGAGGGGGCTCCTGGTGGTTGGAAAGTGAATTCCTCAGCAAATCTGGAATGGGTCAGGATGCTGGCCACCTCTTCACCCACATGCACTACTTCAGCAACCTGTGAAATACACCCACACAGGGATACACACATGCAGTGATTTATTTACTGTGGAAAAGACATTTAGCAGCTTGAGCTGTTCCACAGTTGTGTTGCAGTAGATACTGACCTTGAAGGTGTGCCGACAGTCAAAGTGGAAAATGTCCTCTACCCCAGTAATGTTCCCATTGTATATGACTTGACAAGTCTTGGTACTGCCTTTAGGGACCTTGAACAGGCGGTATGTGGCAGAGACAAACTTGAAGTCACCTGCATCTCCACAACAGGTAAGAAAGAATTCATGAATGCCAAAAGTGAGTCAACCTGACTGTAATGTAAATCAATAAATTCAGAAGCAGAGTGTATAATCAAAATAAATAATTAAAAAAAAATCATCAAACCCAGAATGTCCTGCAGTTCCTTGTTGCCCACAGTGATGATGCTGGCCGTGACCAATCGTGGGGGGCTGAAGCCAACCTCCTCGGCCAATTGCAGGAGATCCTCCCACCAAAGCGCTCCACCAATACACTCCCCTGTGAAGATGAAGAACACTCTGTTAGCTTAACACTTTCTCATACTTCTTTTGATAAGTTACGTGTCTGTAATCTTATATGGGAGTAGGATATTACTCTGACATACCCCATAGGACTTTGTGATTTTTTATTTCATCTGGTAGTCTACCACTGCTGTAGACATCACTGAAGTACAGCTCGCCACCGTCCTAATAATCAACAGTAGTACAAGATAAATGGCTTAATAGGTTTAATATCATGATTAAGTAGATGTTATTTGCCTTTTTTCCCCAGGCATTCCTTCTCCTCATATTTTTGTGACATTTGATTAGAAAGAGATTGAAAGGCCAAAAGTAGGTCAAATGCAATAACCACAGTTTACCTTGAGCACACAGTAGGCTTCATTCAGTACTCGCTTCTTGTCTGGAGAGAGATTCACCACACAGTTGGAACTAAGTGAAAACAGAAAAGGAACACACATAAAAATGTGGTATTTGGTACCCATAGTACTAAAATATGAGAGAGAGAGTACACATCCCCAAACATCTTACATAATGATATCAAACGAGCGCTCTTCAAGCCCAGCCTCTGTTAGGGCCTCAATGTAGCCCTGGACAAAATTGACATTGGGTTTCTTGTAGCCAAACTCTTGCATGTGGTAGTCCACATACTTTCTGGCCACTTCAAGCTAGAAAAAAACACATACTTGTGTGAGGGTTACTTCAAAATCATTGTTTGATTGGCCAACTGTGCAGATTTCATCTTTAGTGGCAATGTGGTGTGGAGAGTCTGCAGTTTGTCTGCAGCCTGTAATCCCTGGTCGCACTTGCAACCTGAAATGTTCATACTCACAGAATCAAATGACATGATCAAATGAATGTAGTAATAGTGTTAGGTCAGTTTTTCAAATGTATCGTTTCCTGATCACAGAACATGATTGCCATGCATGGAGCGAGAGGCTGCTGAAGACAATCAGCCTGCCATGCAGTGGTATTGATGTACCTGGTCCTCAGTCATGTCAATGCCAGTGACATGGCCCATCTCGCCCACCAGCTGGCTCAGCATGAAGCAGTCCCTCCCACTTCCGCTACCCAGGTCCAATATCCTGCTGCCCTCCAAGCACTCCGGCACCACCAGTCCACAGCCATAGTACCTGGGGGAGAGGGAAACACATTGACCGGATTTGTTACAACATGAAGAATATAAATGCAAGTGTACATGAGCAAGTGTGTCTGTGGTTCAGTGCTGTAAGTGTAAATACATCTGAAACAATAGTCTGCCACACACATACATCCTTCATGTGTCATAATCACATAAAAGTGCAACAATAACCCACTAACCTGGCGGTGACTTCAGGGTGCACCTTCTCCAGAGCCCGGCGGATGAAGGCAGGTATGGGCCGGGCCGGGGCCACACAGGCATTGCTCTTTAAATCCGAAGTTTTCTTTAGAACCTTGCCATAGTAATCCTGAGTTTGGACGGAATAGGTGCCAATTTACTTAGTCTTGCTCCTTATTAGTGATCACAAATCAGTTTTTTAGCATTAAAACAGTGCAAGTCGATTTGACTAATATTTACTATAAAAATGGGGTTGCAGGTGTAGTGAGTTTATGAGGGAATAAAAAAAGAACATGTGTAGCAGCCTACTTCCAAGTTGTTTGATGGATACTACAGGGTCTGCGGAGAACACTATGGAAGTACTTTATAAGTATTGTTTAACATTACCCTAGCTGGGTTCAGCATAGACTACTGTAACCAGTGACACGCTCTACCTTGACATCCGCGTGAACGGTGGCATCAATGAAGCTTTTCGCGCACGCACTTAAAACAAGAAAGTGTCATTAGTACATTTATGGCGTTATTTTAAGATCATATGTACTGGTTTCATTGCTAGTTTTACACGAACAGTGTTTTGCAAGTCAAAGTACCAATAAAAACACCTATAAACATAAGTACCTATAGGTAACCGTGCGTAATGGCTCAAAAATGTAAATAGTATCAAAACGCCTCTTCATACTTTTACAACTGTGGCGAATTGTCAGGATAGACAACCATTTTTGATTGTTATTAAAGACTCTAAGGTTGCTCTTACCCCTTGGCTTCAGCCATTGTTTAGAATGAGGCTGTGTCCAAAGATCGCTTTCTACGTCAAGAGCATGCGCTCTCGAGACACATTGTTTACTTCCGGCTCAATAGCACCCCCTGTCGTTCACCACCTGAAGTCACAGTTGAACCCTGCTACAGTAAATGCAATCTAATGCAATCCCGCCCACACACGTACAAACCCCTTATCCTTGGTCAGAGTCATCACAACCAGTCACTCTGTACTGACTCAAACCACAACAATCGGCATTACTTTAAAAGGGTATGTTTATTGAACATCCATCCATCGTGGTTGTTATAATAAATGACTTATGAACAGAACATCCAAAGAATCTGTGCAAAACCACCTTACACACCCTGGTGAAGAAACAAAAAAGTGTCCTTGGCAAGATTCCCCTGATCTTGTTAACATGTTTACATTTGTCAAATGCACCATTCATGTACCCTTCATGCATTTAACTTCAGGATAAGTCACAAGGAAGGCAATTATTTTCTCAACAGAAAATTACCCATGATGAGAAAACAATCCTTCCCTAACAATAAAGCTAATGATTCAATGTTTGATGTGTTAACATTATATAAAGTAACTATTTGGTTCATAAACATATCACAGAATATTGTACACAATTTGCAAATAAAAAAAGTGGTTTTGATAGTGTTTACAATTCCAACAAGGATTTAGCTGATATGAAAAATATCTCATCTTTGTACTATATGTACCACAATTACAGAATATTATTTTCTACCTCACAAAAAAACCCCATAAATATTTAAAGCACTTAAGAATGTATTCAGGCTTTGATGGGTAAAACACAATCAACAAACTTTCAAAAGAGAAAGTCCACATGAAACACATGTGATTCACACTTGTGCTGGAAGATTACTACTTTTATCATTTTCTGTCAACATTTTTTGTTATCTTTCATTAAGGTATAAATTTGTGAGACCGATGGCTGAAATATTTGTGCTTTTTAGACAAAGAAATGTGTGCAAATTTGAAGGTGTCCCAAAGAAATAAAACAATGGTATGACATAATGTCAGACTGTGGGCACACAACAACTCAAACAGAAAATATACTATGTAACTATTTGTAAGCATGTTCATTACATCCCAATGGCATGTTTCATGGTACATTCATCATCAATCAGCATCTATTACAGCTTCATTAAGACGTGACATTAATATACCAGGATCATATGATTTAGGTTGCAATTGTATTTCCCCCCTAAGGTTAGATTTACAACCAAGTTGTACACCGTATTTTAAAGGTATTCTATAATGACAAGCCTTTCATAGAAGAGCTTCATTAACTGACCTGATTTATAACATTTGACATATTTAAAAGCTTGAAATTTCACAATCTCTATGCTTTCCATGTTTGTTATTTGCAGTGCTGTATTATACATATTGCTTAACTCTTGTTCCATTCACCACTCCCTTTGACGAAAATGTTTTGTCGAATGTGAAAAATAAATACTGCTCAAAAAAATCCTCCCTGTCAAGCACCCTCATTCTTTTTAATAGATATTTAAGGATATCAACACGACTGGTCTGAGCACAGCGGCCCACCTACAAATGAAGTGTTCCTCTGTTTATTACATATTCTGAATCTTTGTCATGTGTCCCTGTATTTCCCTGTTATTTTTGTTTAATTTAATCTTATTTAAATCTATTCCCAGCCCCCTGTCACTCAAGAGGCCTTTCACCTCTTAGCTACCTGTAATTGTAAATTAAATGTAGTTTTTACTTAACCTGGTAAAAAAAAAAAATCTGGTAAATAGTTTGTGCACATACTCATCCATGGTCACTGTGATTAAAAAGTGTTGTAAGGGGCGAATATTGGAGGTATCAATAGAGTCAAGTACAATAAATATACATGAACATCCTTAATCTAGATTACTACCAGGAGTTTGGAAGCATTTAACTCCTTAGACAACAGCACAAATGCAGACGATTGAAGGGACTAGCCATTGGCAAAATCTGTTGAGGCGGCCATATTAAAGTGAAAATTGGCTTTGTCTAGGCAATTGAGATCGATCTGCATGGATAAATCAATTGTTGTTACATATGTTGTCTACTCATTCATGAAACATGGCAGAAGAATGTTACAATTGTAGTACTATGAAAATCCTATAAAGAGAGTGTTAATGTAGCTACCTAGGGTTCAGTCTTTAAATATAGCTGGTGAAGGTAGTACCTATTGAAACACAAATTATGAGGTTGCTCATCTCAGTTCTAAAAAAATTAATATTTTTTCTTCACCTGCTTTCTCCTCAGGGTCTGTCAATTTCAAAAACTGTTCGTCAAAACTCCACCGTTTTTGGGAGGCACACAGTGCAATCATTCATTCATTTAAGTACAAAATGGTGTAAGGACCAATAAAGTCACCTTCACCACTGACAATTCAGAGTCTACAGAGCATTTCAATAAACATTTCAACAGAGCAAAAAAAGAACCTTGAAACAACACTAAGAATCAAATTAAGATTAACTGCAAATTAAGATTGAATTAATAGATATAGCATTTTTCAATTTTGAAATTGTTTAAGACGAAAGCTCAATTTTCAGAGATAAATACGTTTTGTGCAAAATAAGAATTGCTTCACATGAAGATTTGTTAATGCACTTAATGTCTCTATCACTAGCAGGGTAGATAGAGAGTAACGAAAATATAAACAAGGCCGTGCGGCTTTGAATTGCTGAAAAAGCACTTTTGAAGCATGAGTCTAATGGGACATCCCACACAGTCTTGTTCTGGTGTCCCTGTACAGTATCGGTTTGCATACACACACGCTGTGGTTGTTCCACATTGCACTCGTCCACAGTCTTCCTGCTCTGTGTGTTATATTACAAAGTACTTTCCTGCCTGCCACAGAACGGGACACAAAATTGTTGCAATTGGTTGCATGCACCCAGTGAGTAGTGCTGCATACATCCTAGGCAGTGAATCTGCCGTTCTGATGTCACAGCTCCAAGTCTTCACCTATATGTCGCTAGATTCCTTGGTGTGAGAAGGAGGACAAGCCATAGAAGAGCTATGTGTATGCAGTATGAGCAATTTCAATTGACACAGGCTGTTAAAGGGCTTGTACAGCCCCAAAAGTAACTCAATACACAATTTAAGGCCACTCTTCCAGCTGGGGGAGGGGCAGAGGTCCTCAACATCATTCTTAGTTGAGATTCCACTTCCTACTCATATCACCCACACGTTTTATCTAAAATGCACACATTCATAGAAATACACTTGGAAAGCACTTAGTGGTAAAACATTTGCTCACACACAAAAACACAAACCCTCTTTACCCCCTCTCCAGGTTCTGTCTCTCTCAAGTGCTTGCTCCTTCTCTCTATGGCAAAGGTGAGTTAAGCTTAACTGTGTTTCAGCCCTGGGGCTCAGTGCTGGTGCTGTGGTGTGGTCCCTCCTGCTCGCTGATGGTGTGGAGGAGGAGGCACACGGGGGGGTAGAGCGAGGCGCTGTTTATCTGGTGAGCTGGTTGAGGGGTTCCTGATGGCCCACGCGTGACCCGCCTCTCCAGCCCCCCCAGTGCCTGCTCCTCATGTATGCCAAAGGGAGCAGGGTGACCGCAACTGTCACAGAAGTCACCAGCCTCCTCTTCCTCCTCCTCCTCATCTCCCCCATGACTCATAAGGCTATCTAGCTCCCTCAGCTCCTTGCCTTCCTGGTCTATCCCCCCTGCTCCACTACAACTACTGTTCCCACGCATGCCACACACACACATCTCAATCCCTGAGTCCCCTGTGAATTGTCTCCTCCTCCCACTGGGGAGCCGCTCTTTGTCCTCAGCGCAACCCTCTGGTACCCCCAGGTCCTTCAGCAAGGGCTCCTTGCAGGAGTCACCCCCACCTCCACCCCGTTTCTCCTGACTAGTGAGCCCCTCCCTAGTGATCCCACCCTGGAGCACGTCTGACAGTAGTATCATGCCTGAATCTTGTGCTGTCTGCAGAGGCTTGTTGTCAGGCTTGGGTCCGAAGCCTATGCTGTGAGCCTGCGGCTCCTCCAGGCTGGGCCTGGAACACAGGGTGTCAGAGACGGGGGGTACCGGATTGGGCTGGATGGCCGGCAAGTGTCCCTCCTGCTGCTCAGTGGTCAATGGACTAGAAGCCACTGAGGATGGGCCTGTGTGTAAGGCACTGTAGGGAGGGGGAGGCGTAGGGGGCCTGTTGACCACCTCTTCATAGTCAGGCAGGAGGTAGTTTGGGATAAACCCTGAAAGTGGAGAGGAGAGAGGAAAAAGAGAAACTCAGAATAAGAAAAAAACAAGTCCCACCATAATCACCCTGCTATATTAAACATAACCAGTTATCCTATTGAGGTCATTCATTTGTCAACATGATTGTCCTCACATAACAGATGTTAGTAATATGATATGACAAAATGATTATTAATCAGTCAGTGTGTCATTAATATCTACTCTATAGGGGCAGAAGTATGAAGTTTCTGTGTTTTTCTCAAGCTATTTTGTTCACAAGAATGGACTACAGACAGACGACATAATGTCCTGCATACATATGTACAATGGTGACAAGACATACAAAACATTTACACAGATTTACACAACTACTTGTGGTGGAACAACACATTTAGTGAGGAAGCCTGGATTCTTTTAGAAATAAGAATGTCAGACCCCTAAAGACCCTACTGTGACTAATCAAACTCACTAGGCCACATCCCATACATACTCCTAACAACAGCCAGGGGGAGAAAGACATCACATCTCTTGGGGTTAAAACAAACTAATTTCTAGGTCAGTTCTGTGCTGAGGGCCTGAGCAGCACTTTGCGAAATGGTGTTGCAAAATTGGCAAGGCACCAAGAAGGCAATGCTGGCCGTTTCCTGAAAACTGGGGCATGTAAACAGGGAAGGTTCTGACGCTGAAATGAAACCAGGGGGGTGTTCCACAGAGAAGGTTTAGAAAAGCGGAGATTAATTTACAAAGCCTGGTTTCAGTTAACCTAACAAGTCAATCGGGGATAAAGCGGTTCCACGAAGCCAAAGTCAAGATACCATCTGGCTAATCCAATCCAGGCTCAAGCGATCCAGATAATTGCGTGTGCACAGTTGTAAACAGTTTATTTAAGCAGCGCGAGAGGTCGATCATGGATCTGATCGATACATCATGGCAGATGATGGCTGATATATAGATTCAATGCCTAAGTAATTGTTGAATTAAAAACTAACAAATTGTGTAGACCTTATTAAATATCATGTGTTCCAACAATATTAAAAAAACTGAAAAGCTGTGCTAAAAATATTATACATGAAACCGTGCCATATATGAAACCTCAAGACTGTAAATGTACCACTTGCAAAAAACGGAGGCAATGCAGACAATCTGTGGGACTGTGAGAGCTTCACTGTGGTGTGTGCTGTTTTCTATATGTGGCATTAGTAATCTGCAGATCTAATCAATGCTTTCACCTGAGAACCTATACCACTCAAACACATGTTGGTCCGGGTAAACCAGCGGGTCTGATCTGTCCCTGAAAGTTCTTTCTCTTTGGAAAGCCCTGCGTACACGACCACGACCTCATCTATGAATCGACAGGCCATGATGGACCTAGGATGAGACATGGGTCTTCCTCGGCTTTATATAAACCCTTTAACTGATGTGAATGAAGAGATGAAAGCGCTGCGTGGGTATTTGATCCTACCAACAAGAATCAGGTTCTCTTTGGAATGGGTTAGAAGGACAAATGGGAATATAGTAGTTTAGTTTAGCAGTTTAGCAATTCTGCTGTTAAATATTAGGCTATCTATCGCCATAAATTATATAGCAAAGGCTATACACAACATTTGATCTTATTACATTACAGTCACTGTGCAGTACTTGAGACTAGATTGGGAGTATCATGCTCTACTGACTGAGCTGTCAAGGCTGGACATTATTTTTATTATATTTTTATGAAACGGGTTGCTTCCATCCTGGAAATGATTGACTGAAAGCGTGTTCTACAGTGACTGTAAATCCCATACAGTAACAGTTAATGCATCTCCTAGCAACCAGGGAAACATTTTGACATATAGAAACTTCAATGAATTTGCTAAATAAAAATAATTTAGAAAATAAAAAATAATACTGTGTCATCAAATAATTCTTTCTATAAGTTGTAACCATTTTCTAAAAGCAATACGGCACTTGAGGTCTCGCTGGACACTCATGTTAAATGGTTAAATGGGGTTGCATAACCACGCTCTGAACCGTGACTGTATCCCGATACAGCCTACATCCTCACATATTTTTTATTTTCTATTAACGTTACACTTTATGTCGGATAGTGTAGGGTAGAGGCTAATAGTATTGAACATTAGGATGGCGGAACTATGGTCGAAAATCATTGCGGTCCAGTCAGATCAGTGGGAATACTGATTAAGCTCCAACTGTGGTTTAGCCTGATAACTAACTAGTTATCAGGGCCAGGCTAGTTATCAGCCACCCCCCAGGGATGGCTCTCAGCGTCATCAATAGAAATCATATAGTACACATTGCAGACAACATGAAAAGGATATGCATGATCTCAAAGTCAAGTTTCATGCATACAACCAAGGTAGGCTCTTACTGAAGTAGAAGGGCACAGAGGGGTAGTTGTGTGCCTCACGGTAAGCAATGAGGTTGATCTCATGCTGGCGTTGTTGCTGCTGCAACCGGTGCTTGGTGCGGCGATGGTGGCACACACAGCAACAGCTCAGGATGAAGATGATGGCCCACACCAACCAAAACCCTAGGGTAAAAGAGAGAGGACGAACACTGAAATACTATGGTTATGGTAGGGCTCCAAGAATAGGGGTAAAATGTCAATTGCTATTATTTTGCTAGATATTGTGATCATGATTAATAGGCACAAAATTAATTTATTGCACTTTTGGCATTTTACGTTGAGATTTTGACTATATTCAACTACAGCTGGCATTCTAAATTAGAAAAAAATGTTTCACTATTGCCAAAATGTCAATATTATCCAATTGCTGACTGTGAAGACTCAAATCATGATACTTGATTATACCAGATTAATTGTGCCCTACGCTAGCCATAATCTCTCACTGTACTAAGTTGTGGTACTGTAATGTCCTGGGGCCTCATTACAGAAAAGAACTGCTTGTCCTATCTTAATTTAAAGATAGGACAAATCCTATCTTCCTATTACAGAAGCAATTCCTAAACTCATGGCTGTGTCCTATCCTATCTCAGACCTCGTATCTTATCTTAACTTAAGAAATCCTAACTAGAACTGTAAACCCGATTCTTCAATCAGCACTCGTCCTGTCATGCCTGTATCTGTGTTTAGAATATACACGAGACTGCCGGTATCAACGGCTGTCTCACTTCACTTGTCACTGGCTAGCTAGCCAGTGTCTGTATTGTACATGTATTACCATGCATTAAAATCTTTCCCAATTCCTTCTTTAGGGAGCAACCCATATA
>CABFOQ010052474.1:27946-62827 GCA_900660455.1 Gephyroberyx darwinii
CAACCCCACTCCAGGCCCAAACAGTAGACAAGAATTGCTCTACGGAAATTTCCAAGGAGCAGTGGAGAGTGAGCTCTTAGCTTGAGCACTGCATGATAATAAGGTATACAGAATGGTGGGATGTGTGTAAGTGTGAAACAGAAAGGCAGAAAGAAGGCAAGAGTAGAGAGGGAGCAGAGAGAGGGGGAAGTAACCCAGGACAAACAACCCTCCAGATTAGCAGACATTTAACTGTAATCACAAACTCGGTCGGTTAAACAATCATCCTCATCACTTTTACTAATCTAATGAACTTATTTGGCATTTTTAAAACCCGATCCTTCCCTGACTCAACACAGAGGGATTCTTTTTTTTTTTCTTTTCAGTGCGATGAAAACATGATGTTCTTTCCCTTTGTCTATGGCAACTTCAGCTGTTTTCACTGACTCACTAACTATTCTCCACCATACACTCTCCACTTGGCAGGCCGGGCCCTTTTTGCAATTCAATACAGATAACCATCTAGTTTGTTTAGGCCTTCACTATATAGCTGGTGCTATGTAGAGACAGCATAGAGTGCTTTATGGTCAGGATTTGGTAAATAGCTGGGCAAATAGGCCCACAGGCCTTTGTAAGGAAGAAGCCTATAAGATTCAGGCTATATCAGAATAAACAGAATAAAACTCATCTCGTGTCATCTTGTGCCCCTGAAAAACTACCGAGGTGATAGCATGTGCTTCGAACAATTTATTATCAAGACTTCTAGGTAATCTAAGACCGGGCCTGGCTAATTATTTTCTTACTTGTCGTGTAAGACACAGAGTGAAGAATCTGGACAGACTAGATTCCTCTGTCTGCCATCCAAACAGGCTACCACAGAACAATCCACCTCTCTCATGCTACAGTACCAGATTAAAGGTGGATTTGGTTACTGTGCCAGGAATTACTGCCGTATTAGAAAATAATCAACCCTCATAATGAGAAGCTGCTGAAATGACCATAAAATGAAAAAAGTCCAAACCCCCAGTTGACTATCAAATATTGTCCCTCAAGGTAAGTAGCTGCATAGTCATATCCTACCTTCTTATCATAGGGATGTAGGACTTGGCAAGTTAGCTGGTGCATAAAAAGACCTCACTGACCCCCAATTACCCCCTTTCCACCAACTTGAACCTAGTGCCGGTTCGGAGTTGGTTCAACATGCGAACCTATATATTGTCATTGATGAATAACAATAGTGAAGATTAGTACTAGTATAAAAATAAGAATTCTCTTCACAAAGCGTTAACGTTATAGCTTACATTATGGCTTGTAGTTAAACCAATGTTCCGCTCGGCATAACACCGGTCTGTCGCAGAGGACCGAGTCGAGTATGTCGAAATGAGGATTTCTCAGTGGCCGATCATTGCCGCTTCGCCCGAGGTCCTTCTTTTGGTCCCTGTAGACCTTTTTTTAATTTCTGCAGTTTGTTGTTTATCTGTTCGATGTTTCTGTTGAACCCCACAGAGCCATCTCACGCTGGATTTGTTCCAAGACTGGTTTTGTTCTTGAAACTCCCTCGAGTTTATGCTGAATTTCTGTGGAGGACCACAGTGCAGGTAGACAGTTTGTCTCCTCCACGGACAACTGCTGTTTCGATTTTATGTCCATTTCTGCAATTTCCCTCGGGATAAATAAAGTTTCTATCTATCTGAAGCTGTGTTTTTTTTAAAAATGGCGGTCACAAACTTAGTTGGTCTTGGTTGGTCACGATAATCCCGCCCCCAGCCCCTGACGTAAGCGGTTCTTGGTTCTAGACCAGCAAAGTGTTGGTGCTTCTCTGGAACCAGTTTTCCTGACCGAGAGCCGGTTCTTTTGCTGTTGAAACGCGAAGAACTCGTTTGAGATTAGGCACTGGCTCCGAACCAGCCCTCTAAATGCCTTGGTCGAAAAGGGGTAAGTGTGTTCTTCTATCAAGGTTACACCGAGCACAGTAAAACAACAAAACTGATGACAAATTTGTGGCAACAATTAATCCCACACATTCCACAAAAGGATGTATTCTGAGTTTTAACAACTGGCGCAGAGTTAAACACACTTGTAACCAGATGAGTTGCTCGATTTTATCTCCAAGTTAGAACACGTTTGCCAGAGGGTAAAGCGTCACTTCTAGATAACAGACTTAGAACAAGTACATCTGTTTTACAAAAATACAATGTAGCCTTGAAACAGAACTACTGATCCAGTCAACACTGCAATTACCAGCAGTCCTGCTTCAGGCAGGGTGAAGTACAGCACAGTCATGATGCACCTAGAAGTTTGCATCCTACCCAAGATAGGCTGAACCAGATCCATTGTGTCTCTCAGAACTCTGCAAGTCCTAGCGTGACTAATATTACATACATTTTATAAGCCATATCACTATTTTTGCTTTTACTCATTAATGGATTATTAACATGGTATGTATGTTTTAATGTGAAACTTTGGTCAAGGGTCCCTTGATAAAGGGTTGTAAATCTGAGCGTGACAAATCTGGTTAAGTAAAGAGTCAATAAAAAAAATAAACGGCTATCAAATGCATTATGTTCTTTCCAGATGTACAGAGATGTACTTATGGTAAGCCTTCAATAATTACAATAGCCATAGCAAGGAGTATAGTACAAGGGCAAAACTATGCACACTTGGAAATATAGAAATGGTTGGGGAGCACCAGTCTTCAAAGTACTTCAAACTGTGTCTGAAAGGTAAGGGGCTACATGCAGAGGAGGACAGATTAAAAAAATGTTTTATGGTACTTCTGCTTTTATTAGATAATTTACAGCGGAGACAGAAAAGGTGTATGAGAAAGGGCAAGAAAGCAAGAGATGACAAGGGTTATAGGCTGGATTCAACCCCATGACATTGTGAGTACATGGTATCGCTATAGTTCACTGGTCCTTCACTCAGTCTGCATAAGAATTAGGCCTAGAGTTATCTTAGCCCCATAAATGTCAAGAAATTATATTTTTCACATGAAAAGACAAACCATTAAACAGTTGTTTTTATAATCTTAATGACTCATGGCTGTTATAAACAACTGCGTAGCAACAAAGAACAGCTGAAAACATTTTGAGAAACCAGCCCCTGGATACATCTTGGACAAAGAGTTCATGTTAGCAAGTAATTGCAGGTTTTTGACTGGTAAAGACGATACAAACACATCTAGTTAGATTTCAACTTGACTCTATAAAGGGTGCCCTGAAACAGTCGTCATCAGTTGACAAGGTTGGAAAAACAGTCAAACAGCAGATTGAAGTGCATTCCCATCCTGAAAGCCATAGGTAAGTGCAACGTGAAAGCGATATAGTACCTTGCTGTAAACTCAAGACCTAAGTTTAAATATCCCCACTTTGGCATTTGAATAGGATATTTTCAAATGGTAGACTCGATACAGTGGGTAATAATAACTTAATAACTTTATTAAGTGTCATGTGGTGCTGATGAGAAGAGAGATCATGGTTTGAGCCAGGCTGAGGGGAAGTGCTAAACATGTAATGTTCAGTAGCTAGTGACCATTGGTTGCAGTGGTGTTGTGACACTGATAAATATGGCTGACCTAAGGTTGTTGTGGTGTTTGGAGTGAGTTTGGAGGGATGAATAAGTTGATATAACACCTGGGCCATGTGATATATCTATTGCCTCCCAGTAGCCAGTACCTAGACCAATGGTTATACAAGCATGGATGAATGAACATGTCCATGTATGTACATTGTTCTGACCCTACACATGTCACAATGAATTGTGATACATAAAGGATCTGTCTACTTTGTTTTTAAAATAACTTGAAATATAAAATTGTGTTGTTTCTTAAGGCAGTAGTAAATGACATACATGTCATATTGCATATGTATATGGATATTATATATGACATGTATATGATGTACATGTATATGACATACACATTGGTAAGACAGCAGAAGGCAGATAGTAGTAATAAATAGTAAGCTGGAATGTGCCCAGTTGGTTTCAGTGACTACAGAGAAACTGAGTAGCCTTTACAGCAATGACAGCAGCACCTGACACACTGCAAACATTTAACTGATATGCTGCCGACCAAATCTTTTCCCTCAGGGACTTGCATCTTTATCTTCTTGTTGTCAAACTGCTATTACTGCTAGGGATGCATTGATACAAATACTGGTATCTCTTATTGGGTCAAAACCAGGTTACAATAGAGTATCTGCATCTGAGGGATAGAGGCGTAAGAGATAAGTTCTTAGGCTATATTTAGTTAGAGAGTTACTGAAGTGAAATTGAAACGCAGACACTGACTAGGAGGTCAAGGAACAGTGCTGAATACTAACTGGCAAATCATTTCTTCCCTCCCATTCAAGTGATGTACACATAGTTGAATCAGAGAAACTCTCGCAGCAATAAGCAATATTGGCGGGCACTGCAGGTCTGCAAAAATAAGCAGTAACACAAAGCGGATACCACTCAGATTAAGATTTTAAACATATTCTTGTAGTCTTGGAGTATGCACTCATTTTTTAACACTGTTTCCGGTTGACTTCTGGTTTCTAGTCTGTTGAGAAGCTGGAGTCCAATCTGTCAAACCAGTGCACACCCTGGAGACATTTAATTGTCAGTGACTGAGATTCTGACTTCTGACAATGTTTATCTAAAATATAACATTTAAAGAGGAGCTTTATATGGTTGCAGTGTCATCAGTTCAAAATCAGATCCTGGTCCTCAGAAAACCATCCTGGATTGTAGGGGCTATGTTTTAATATCCATTGTCTGTGAAGTTGTGCATCCGGACGAGGCAAACGCTTTTTTCTACCGTCAGGAGACTGCAGCTCTCTAATACAGAGACTAATACAACCAAAAACAAAGGCATCCAGCGACATTCCTCTTTAAAATATACTGTTAGTTTGTTAGTTTGTTAGTCTACATGTGTTGTTAAGTGTCTACGATGTTGTTATTAATCATATCGTTAGATCTTTGTGTTTAGTGAGTTAAGACTGTCACAAAATTCATGTGGCAACTAGTTGGTAAGTATAGCTGTCTGACATGTAGCAGCGAAAAACCTAGACTACATTCATACATGAAGAATTACTTTTATAGTTTATGCAGTTAACGTCTATCTAGTATCTATACCAATCACAGAAGACATAGGCCGCGACTCGCGATAAAGTGTCCCTTCTCTTGCCCATGTTAGCTGTTGTAGCTAGTAATTTAGCAAACCTGGTTAGCCTCCTTCTTAACAACACATTACAAGTTCGAGGTAACTTAAGCAATATTTAACGTTAACCCATGCACGACATTGCACTGAGGACAAGACTATCAAATCAGCCAAGTAACGAGTAGCCAGTTTGTTAACTTAGCTAGGCAGCTAGCTAACAAACATTAGCTAACGTTACTTTGTTAGCAACCCAGTGAGAGCCAGCCTTGTTTTTGACATGCTCAATCTTACCCCATCTCCTGCGGACTCGGTGGGGGTGATGGAGCCAACAGCGTGGAAAAACAATCCCATTTTTAGAGCCGGACATACACCTCTCATTCCTGGCTCATTCCTCATTCCTGGCTACACCTCCGACAAAAACATACGAAAGCAAATATTGTTGTTCACAAACTGCATCCCAAAACCTTAAACTATTTCACGGCCCCGGTTGAGCAGTAAGGCCATTGCATGCGCCGCCTCTTCTGCGTAATTGGACATTTCAAGGAGTGACAACGTTGGCGCAACTGGTTGCTATCGGTGCCACTGGCTGATACAGCTGTTACACAAGCTGTTCCTTCGTAGAAGGGACTCTGCCTCTGCTGGGTGTGGCGTGGTCACCTCTACTTGTTCCATGTGCGCAACGTGATGGGTGTTGAGTTGCGTTGACCACCACTCGTTTTGCGGACTGATCTGTGATTGGACAACTCGGGCCAGCTGGAAAGACGTTACCCAATCATAGATCGGTGCGTCTCTACCGTGAGGCCTCGTATCTTGCCGGACGTCTTTTCTCTGGCCCGTATTTTATGTCAATACAGTACGATCACATTCTCCAAAAATACTCACTCAGCTCTATACATCATCCACGATCTCATTTCAAACCTTTTAGAACTTTACTGTACTCTATTGTACTTTATTATATATTATGGAATCGAGAGGAAAAATGGGAGAGACAGAGTATAACATGCAACAAAAGCCTTAGAGACAAATTCATACCCACTATGTTGTATGCACCCTAGCCTGCTTACAACCACAATAGGAATTTTAGTTCAGAAGAGGCTTAGTAACACAATACTATTTGCCTCATGGTCAGTCCAGATCTGGTCTGACCTAACATTCAGTCACCGGTAAATTAGTGTGGCGTAGTGAGGATTGAGGGAATTCAAATGAAGGGATTTAACATAACCGTAACCGTATTACTATCATTACTCATCCTATATAAAACACACCAAGCAGCTCCTATATCAAAGTGTTTTTCTGTTTTCTGCAGAATGAAATTATAATTCAAGCCAAGCAGGGATCTTACAAGTTGTGGTGTGCATTAAAACATGCTTAGCAAATTTGGATGTTCCAACATAATTACCATCATTAACACTATCATGATCATCACCAACATCATAATTTTTCTGTAAAAACAGACAAGGCATAATGATAGGCTTATTATACACGATAGGCATATCATCACCAGTCCCTTTCATGAGGTTCCCTGAACGGTATGCCTAAAAGGCTAAAAACATCCTTCTCTGTGTGTGTAGATAATGGAGTGCCACCATACACCTTCAAAGTACCTTGGCGCAACACATTCTCGTTCAGCGAGTGCTCTGATAAGCTCATCTGTTTTGTCTTTGCCAGGGCCCTCATAGAACGGTTGAAATGTGCTGACCCGGTGAAATACATGAGAGCACAGGCGAACTCATTGTAGGGCACCACAATGATGTCAAGCCTGCGATGGCGATGGCCAGGTCCTGGCAGGCGGCACACACCCATATATTTCTTCTGCTCTCCATTCTCCTCATGGCTCACCAAGTCGTCTGTCAAAAACCCTGTGTAAAAACAATAAGAGTATGTTTCTGTTTTGCCTGGTCTCATAAGATTTCAAAAACGTGAAGAAAAACTAACCTTTGAATAAGACATGATACAATCATTAATACTTAGAATAAGATAGAAGTTACCAGTCTCATGGAGGGTCTGTAACACTCTGCTGAAGACTCTTTTGTGGGACTTGCCATCAGGGTGAGATATGAGTACATCGACATCTCCACATGTGGCCTTTCCCCGACGGTAGGAGCCACATGCCATTGCCAGCAGGCCTGGGTCAAGGGCCTGAGTAGCTTCCCTTACCTGCACACACACACACACACACACACACACCAAAAAAAATCAAATAAGACATGTGTTTCACAATAGAAGATGGAGAGGGAGTCTATTTATTTATCTATTTATTTGTCTATCTATTTTTAAAGAGATGTAATCTGCATTATTAGTATTTTTTGGTCCTATCCTGTGGTCTGGCATACATGGTCCTGTAGAATCTCATATCATTCATAACTGTCATCCATAACTGACACAACCAAGTTCATAACAAAAATACATATCCGGTTAGTATATTGAACGTTTTTCCATCTTTGACTCTTCAAAATGAGAAAATCACACTGTTTACTTTGTATGCTCGCCTTTTTGTACTATGTGGTCCCCACTGGCAAACAAGTAAGCATTTTCGTTTTCCTAGCCAGATAGTGGGAGGTAGGCTAGTGGCGTGGACATTTGTCAATTGCCACTCAAAGTTGTATAAGCAGAGTGATCATTTAATCATGTTGCAGCGTGGAGAGAAATCAGCATCCAAGCTTTTTTATGGGAGGGAGGAGGGAGCAGGATCTTCATACCAACAAGTTACACAAAACCCCTTTCGGTTTACCTCAGGTCATAATAACAAGGTGGTAAGAGAGACACAACAGCGTGGGAAACAGATAACTCTGGAGACTCTCAGTGTCGGGACCCAAGGTCATCTCATAGGTGGCATCAGTATCTTGTGTGAACCAGATACAGCATGGCATATATGTATGGCCTCAATTACTACTACTAGTACTGATGCATATATGTGTACTATCTCAACTACTATTTCCTGTTATACAGTGTATTAAGTAAAGTAGTTCCACACTAGGTAAAGCACCACATATTATTTTGACAAGCCAGAGGGGGGGACACATGCTTAAGTCATTTTTCTTATGTGCACTTTGTATCTGGCAGCTCTGAAGGAAAAAGAAAATCCAAGTAATACTATATGAAAACAACTAGCGTTGTACGCAGTGCTCAGAGTGAACAGGTATCTGGCTGACTTAAGATGAAGCAAGTTTCAAGAGTAAGTTTCCCCCCTTTGGGATGCTCCACTTTGCAAGAATACAGTCTGTTTTTCTAATCACCATGCAGTCAAAGAAAGCTGACACAAACTACTTTTTCCTATCTCAAGCACTTTGCCTCAAAAGCTCTCTTGTTTGAATGTTAAAGGGGGGATCTTTTTCAAAGCAATTTCACTTCTATTTAACTTAACTAAAAGCAATAAAAGTGTCAGAATTAGTAAACAGGTTTTCAGTTTGTATCACAGAATGTTAAATGGTGTTGTGACAAATGGAGATGCATTACCACTTTCTCAATGGCAGCTGCTTCTTCTCTTGGCATTCGGTCTAGAAAGTCATCGTAGTGCTTCAGTCCTATTTTCTGAGTGTTGCTCAGGTTGGCTTTTGTGCGGATGTCCTCCAAAGTGCGAAATCCCTAACAGACAAATTCATCTTCAAAAGGAAATCTTTAAAAGGACAAAAGCAGTATATTCTACAAATGGTTCAGCTTTCATTCTTGCTTTAGTTAGCTTAATCTCTTAAATCTTAGCCTCAATCTTAATTAGGAATTAATACTATTATTGAGGTATTTGTTGCTAAATAATCACTGTTTAAAGGTACATTTACAAATACATTGGAGACCTAAAGTCCTCTACGACCTGCAAAATATGACAACTTTTGATGATCTCATACTAACTGCTGAGGTAGAACTTTTTCACTGGAAGGAGTACTGGACTTTGGAAAAAGGCTTTTCATGGCCACTGTAGGAGCCAAAACTATTCTCAATACTGAAGAAAATGCTTCCAAAAGAACTCAAATGTGTCCATTTTGGAAGTGAGAGGCTCAAACTTTGTCACACTGGTGACAGATGTCTGAAAATACACTACATTAAAAATGATCACAAGCTAAGCCTTTCTGATATGGTTATGTTAGTTCTTGTTAGCCTTACTTTGAGTGAGTATCCCAAGTGTGGGACTTAACAAAGACACTCACTGCACGTGTAGCTGAAAGAGGAAGTGTGGAAGTTTGAAACAGTGAAGAAGCAGAAGCAGAACAATGGTCTGAGTTATAAACTCCAATAAAGGAACGAATAGCCTAGGATCCATATGTGATGTCCAGTATTTTGCTTCAAATTCACATCCAGTTTGGGTTCTTAATTTTAATTCATTCCACAATGCACATTAAGCTTCCAAATGTATTAAGTGACAACATGCTTATAATATTTTGTGTGTGTGTGTTTTACCTGTTGGTACCATAGCTGTGCAGTCTTAGCTCCTGCGCCCCAGATATTACTGAAAAGCTCAAGTACTGGCACAGCCTCCCCGATGTGATCTAGCTTCCGCAGATGACCACTCTCCATGATCTCATCGATTTTGTCTGCCATTCGCTTTCCAATGCCCGGGATCAGACAAGCCTCCTGAAATAAATGAAAAAGGTTACTAGTAAAAAGAGGAACACAAAGGAACTGCAGCATTCATCTGTAAGCCTAAGGCCTGAGACAGTTCAGTTTATACTGAAAATTCACTACTGTCTCCCATGGCCAGAAATTAGTATTATGAAACAGTATTATGTATTAATAATTATGTTCATAACAGTATTATGAACAGTCTAAAACACTTCTGACCACATCCAACTTAACTGCATTAGGCTACCTGATACGATGTGATAGGCTTGTGGTAGCTCTTGAGTGCGTTGACAGCCTTGGAGTAGCCCAATGCCCTCCACTTGTCCCCTTGGTGTGTGTAGGCCTTGGCCAGCACTTCTAGTTTGTCTGTGATGTGTTTGTTGAAGTTATTACTTTTGGACTGGGAGGAATGGGCACAGACCCACTTTCCTGAGACCGCTTTCTGTTGAGTAGGACTCTGACTGGGATCGAGCCTGGGGCCAGGAGTCTCCTCTTTGGGTTGCTGGCCAGTGATCAGAGCTTCCAAGTGACTCTGTGAGACCCCGTCTTCTTCTCTCAAGTCCTCTTTGCTGCCTGAGATTGCCTGACAGTGATTACAACATGCATACACAGAAATGAATTGGTAGGTTGGTCTGTATTGAGATTGTAGTGATTGTCCATTATCACAGGGTATGATTGCTGACTACGAGACTCAAAAATATAACAAACATAAAAACACTGTACAATCATGTTTTCTATGCATGTCAACCTACAGTTTCTGTGGTCTCCTCTTGTTTGGTTCCATCCAACACTGGCTCTACAATATTCTGCATACTAAGGCAGACATTGGGCAAGTCTTCTTTAATATGTTCATGTAGTGTTTCAGAGTCCCTAAGGGGATGGAACAGAAAAAGACTGGATGAGATTCATGACTCAACTCAATCCCACCACAGTTTTTCTTCCAGAACCTCCACATTCATTGTCAGTAGCTACCCTTTTACCATTGCTTGCTTTTCTGTAGTGTGAGTGAAAAGAATGGTGTTATGGTGTTAGTGTACAGAGCATGCCAAAGTATAAGTCCATGTCAGAGACTGAAGGAAACATCAGTTAAGTGACATCAGTTGCATTAGCAGTCTACAGACATACTATTACCTTATTAACCTGTTAGGAGAAAGAAGACTGTAGTCGGCTACGTCCAGCAGTCGTTTCTCAGTAATGCATGAGCTCAACCAAGTGCATTTCACCAGTTGGACTGCAGAGGCAAGGCAATCCACTTTCAGCAGGCGTAGTGCCCGGTCACTGTCCATACTGTCATCTACAACTATATGAGTGACACCAGGACAGAGTGAACTCTCAGTCTGTCCTCCATTCTGGTGGATTTGTCTCTGGAAGATCTGGCATCTGGCATTCCCTATTCCAGCAGGCAGGATGTACACTGTAACACCCCTGAAAGTATTCCCTGTGACATATGAATGAAATAGGTTTTTGAAGAGTTAATATGTTGTGTTGTCTGGACTCTATTTAGGTATAATCAGTATCAACAGGACATAACTGTAAACTGCTTTTATCAGTCTCACTCTCTCACACACACACACACACACACATACTCTCTCTCTCTCTCTCTCACTCACTCACTCACGCACACACGCTAACAACCTGTGACACCGGCTTCATCAGATTTCTTTTTTAGTGGGGGTGCATCCTTTCCCTCTAGCACTCTGGCTCTTTTAACCTTGGGGAAAGCTTTCGTAATTCCATGACGAGGCTCCATCTCGCCTGATAAAGGGGGAAATCAGTGCAAAATCAATCCATGTTATGATAAAAGAGTTAGCTGACGCTAACGTTACTTGGCATTTGTAGTGTTTACTATCTATATTCACCTACTATATGAATCCTACTTTACATTATAAGTTCTTTTGCAAATAACTGTGCATTTATAGCGGAATAATCTTTAAAAAGTGTAAGATATACCACATTACCCCTTTAAATGTTTGACTTGCACTCCCTCTTTTTCGTCCTCTTCTTCTTCTTTATGTTTAACTTCCGGGTCAATTCCGGGGTTTTATTTTTGCTGAAATTTTCTGAAGGTTTACATGTATATTCATACTCAATAAAATATACCATGGACATAATCCCTTTTAAAAAAACGTAAAAAAACCCCGTTTAATTATGTCTAATTATAAAGGTTGATAATTTCTAGGAATCTTTCCATATTTGTTTACTTTGACCCCGGTTGCCGTGGCTACCTATTGAGTCAGGAAGTGGCTGTTGACAGCAGAAACATGGCTGTGCAATGCTGGGCTGATCTCCTAAAATCATCAAAGAAAACAGCTTTGATACACGATGGTAAGTATAACACAGATGAGTTAGTTACTTTGCTAGCTAGTTAGATTTAGTGTGCAATCCTTATTTGCCTGTTAGTTATCTTCATTATCTTAGGTTGCTTGCCAGCTAGTTAACATTGAAGTTACCAGGGGAGAACCAACTAGCTAGTATAACCACTATTAGCCCTTTAATTTAACGCATACGTATTTTAAGAAAATGGAAAGTTAAAAATATCTCAGCCTGTTATTGAAAATCTTCTTTATAGTGTAAATTCCTGAAAGAAAAGTGCCACAAGCAAGCGTGCAAACGTAAAAAAAAACAAAAAAACCAACGACCTCCGGGTGTCTTTGCAATAATTTAACTAATTCACCCACATAAGATTCCTATGTGCTTGTGCATATTAGACAAACCGTTGACTAAACTGTTTCGCATCAAATTACCTGTTCTCACTTTAACATTCTTGTGCCCTGAAAAAAAAGATTTAAGTGCCCAATAAAGTGCCCAATTAAAGTTGTTAATGTATGAGGAATAAATATGTACATTTACATTGGTAGAGATTTCCACATATTCTTGTCAAGTTTTCATTCTCTATATGCTAAATTGTGAAATCTATCTGACCTTCATGTCACTTCTGTGCACATGACATTACTCCCTGAAATGATATCCTTCACCCAATCTAAACACACTATACTTGGCTGGCGTTGCTTTTTGCTCTTTACACTTACCTTATTTGATTTACAGACATGTCATGTTGCAAGAATGAAAAAAATATTTGGAATGTAAAAGAAAAGGCAGGCAATTGTGTGTAATGCATGGCTAGTAATACTGGTATGTTTCTTTTTTGCAAAACATAAACACATTGATGTCATCTGTTGTTTTAGATATGTTCCTGTCTGTATGACTGTCTTTCCAACTTCCATCTCCAGGGAAAAGGAAGATCCACTACCTCTTTACAGATGGGAAAGAAATGGCAGAAGAGTATGATTTGAAAACAGATGAGCTCGTTGGTAAGCTGAGGCTGAGCGACATGTCTAAGTTTTACATGGCAACCTGTAGCTATTTTTCTCAGAATTTCAAGTTTACTGTATGTACAGTATCCTAAGAACTATGTGGTACCTTTCAGTACGAAAATGGCATTCTAAAAGCACACTGGGAGGTCAGGGCCAATGGCAGATAGAGGTTGGAGAGTCACTCACATCCACTGTTGCCTCTTTGGATTTGGAGGTGATCAAGGAGAACTGTTTGAATGTGGGTATTCTTCTGCTATATTCATTTCACATTTTAGAGGAAATGCTAGTAAATGTTGTGTCTGTTAGATGGATTTGTTATTTGTTTCCACAGCCTGTTTTCATGCGTAAAGACACCAAGACCAGTTTTCAGTGGAGAATCCGGAACCTTCCCTACCCCAAAGAGGTCTTCAGTGTTTCAGTGGAGCCTTCTGAAAGATGTTGCATTATAAAAACCTCCAACAAAAAGTAAATATGCATGGTGAACTGTTTTTCTTTGCCATATAAAGTTTGCATGTTTTTGGCCATCTTTCTATTCCTATGTACAGTTTATTGAATGTAGTGTTTGTGTCCTTCCTATAGATGGCACTGTTTACAATGCATTGGTCTACTATAGGTTGCTAAACCAATGTCTTTCCAGGTATTATAAGAAGTTCAGTATTCCTGACCTAGACCGAAGCCAGTTGCCATTGGACTGTTCCGCCCTCAGCTTCACTCATGCCAACAACACTTTAATCGTTAGTGTAAGTCCTGGACAACAATGAAGAAGATAAATTCTTATGTCAACTTATACTGCAAGTCTGGACTGATGAATGAACTGACAGTAACTTAAAATGGTTTAAGCAATAAATATCGATATTTAGACATACATTCATATAGCACATGAACAATACACTGGCCTGAAAATGTTGTCCTCATGTATCAAAATGATATCATCCGTATCTCACAAAAAGATTGTTTTTTTTCCCCACCTAGCATAATTGGTCTCTCTGTGATATTTGAGTTCTTATTTTGTGTGTTATCCTACACCGTTCCTAACATGATTACAGTAAAGGATGTGCATGAGGGAGACAAGGGGAGAATGTGGAAGTAATTACTTTTCTTCTCTCTTGTCCAGTACATGAAACCCAAAGAGCTCTTAACCCTTGAGCAGGAGCTACTGAGGGAGCTGAAGAAACTGAAAGGGACCAGT
This sequence comes from Gephyroberyx darwinii, assembly GCA_900660455.1. NCBI lineage: Eukaryota > Metazoa > Chordata > Actinopteri > Trachichthyiformes > Trachichthyidae > Gephyroberyx > Gephyroberyx darwinii. The sequence continues at coordinate 42,126 of CABFOQ010052474.1, forward strand.
CAAGGGGACGCTGACTGCAAAACTCAGTGAAGTCTGACTATGGCAGGGAGGGAATGACACCGCACTGCATTCAAAGCAGAACCACACAGCATCATTTTCTGATGCAGTCAGATGTGAGCTTTCATTAAGTGTCTTTCTTGATGGGATCCCTTCATTAAGAAGATCTGCACTCAGTGCCTTGTCCATGGCTTAATGGTTTGCGTTGTGTTTTACTAATAAGGGTCAGTTTATTTGAGTTGATGAATCCGTGACCTTATTTTTGACACTGGCTTCTTTAGGAAAATGTAATGCTTATGTGCTTTGTATTCTCTAAAATAAATTGAACTATTATTGAACTGTGAGTGCTTTCACAACATATCTGATTTCCTTCACAGAAAATAAATTCATATATTTTTAATCCTTTGAAGATTAAATTAAATGTAATTACTACTGTGTCTCCTTTTGCTTATCATTACATGGCCTCCTCCACTTACCAAAGCTAGTAGGCAGCAAATGTGAAGGGGGTCACATAACCTACCAACCCCCCTTCCTTGATGTCCTTGTAAAAAAACTCAAAACACACAATGCCTCATCCCTGTTCGTTACGGGGTCACCGTTACATGCACATCCCATTTGTGTTAACTGAATACCCTTATGTTCCTTGCATGTAGTGGGCCACCCTGAAAGCCATTACTGAAAACTTTGGTCAGCTAGCTAGCTAGTCTAACTGCTCCCCAGAGCTGGTCTGTACACCAGAGGGTCACTCTGGCCTTGGGGCCTCCAAAAATACTTCATACACCCAAGTTAGAAATAGGAGTAGCTGTTGCACCACTTCATTCCCAATGTCTTTAATACTCTCTCTCTGGAATGCATACAGGACATAAAAAAATGCTGTTTAAAGACACCTAGGAATGTCAGTGATAACAGACAAGAATATGAAATCAATCTCACCTCTGATTGTGGAATTTATTATGATTATATAACAATGTATGGAAGAAGAAGAGTGTAGATCCCCGCTTCACAATAGATGATTTGTCTACTTCTTTACCAAGGTCAGTGAAAAAAAACGTTCTCCCGTCAGAAATACTTAGATGGTGGATAAAAAAAGAACAATGCTGTTCAAAGGAAACAATGCCATTTAAATATAGATTTTTTTCAACCTTGTGATTCCTTGCATTTTTTTGCCACTTGTCCAAACCCGGAGAGCAAGTGCAAAAGGCAGTGAGAAAACCACAGGTCTCTCACACTATTGTGCTTTGTGTACTTGCAGATGGAAAGAACAGGAATATGACAAAACAAGTTGAAAACTGGTCAGCCCTTTTGTTCAAGTTCATGTGATGGATTTGATAGATTTGACCAAATAAAAATATGAAAATACCTTCATGGATTTTTCTAGTGTTCATTTGGGTGACGTAGTCAGTTTTTGTGATTTTATTTGCTATTTTACAGTCAGAGCTCAGAGCTTAGGGTACTATCAAAACAAATTCCTGCTGCAGTGTTCCAACTGCAGCAAACAACAACTAACAAATTGGACATCCGGCTCCTGCATTGTGAGAGTAGCCTAGTCTTTCTGTTCAGGATCTTCTTCCTCCCCTGTCGTTTGGCCTCTGATGGTCATGCTCAACTGCTTCTGGGAAGAGGGTTTCTTTTCGGCCTCCCTTTCATTCCCGAATGCCTCTTCCCAGCCATTTCCCCTCTTTCAGTCGATGCCACATTTTGCCACACAGACCCCGATGCTTTTTCTGCAACCCCTCAACTCCCTCTTCGCAAACCCCCTCCAACCCCTTACCCCTCCCTGTGTGACTGGCTTCTTTTTGATAACTGACCCCTCCTTGTGTTATTATTCGAACCCACTATTGTATAACATGCCCTTTTATATGAGGTTTCACAAAGAACCCATTTGATCAGAGGGTTACGGTGTGCGATCGTGAGAAATGCAACTACATGGTGGTAACCTTTGTTTGGGCCAAAATGGTGGGCTGACCTCATCGCTTTTAATGCATAGCCCAGGCCATTCAGGCCCAAGTCTCACTTGCTGAGCACATTGAATTCAGTAGCCTGTCACAGATATTGCCCCTCAGTTATCTGGGTCTCCAGCTTGAAGAAAAAAACAACAGTTTTTGAGAGCAACCAACAATGTCTGCTAGCTCTCCATTCCAAAACTAGCAAACAAGAGAAAAGCCAAGCAGCATGTTAACTGATTCTTTAGTGGTTTTAATATACACTCTACAATAAATATTTCCATCATTTAAAAGTAATTTACATTTTTTACAGTAAAAATATATTCATATATGTAGAAAAACAGGTTAAAAAATGCACCAAAATGGCCTCCTAAAGGCAAAATAGCATGTCTACCGAGACTCGTTCTCATAGATAGCTGCCATGTCTACGTTCATTTGTATTCTTTTCTCTTTCAAACATTCTTCATTGCTGGGCTGGCTAATGTCTAACCCAAGGTGTCCATTCATTCCAATCTCATTGAGTCCTTCAGTACTTTAATTGTCCCCTGATTTAATAAGAAATAAATCTTCACTAAATTCTTCTGTCTGACGTGGAAATAGCTAGCAGATTAGATAGTCAATGTTTAGATACAATCCAGTACAAAGCATTACATAATGAGTCCACACAATGGAACAGAAAGTGTAGTGGTTGCCACTTGATGGTAAAAGTTAATTTAGCTGGGAGCACTTGTTTTCTCCTATAGTGGTTCTTCTTTATTGGTTTGTCCCACTCCACAGATCTTCCTCAGTGGTTTCAATTCTCAGCGGCCCCCTGAGCGTTGGTGATGGGAATGTTTAGTCCTCTTGCTGAAAGGTTGGACGGGGACAGGGAGAGGAAGAACATCAAATGGTCTTCTCTCACTCAACAAGTGCCCCCTGGGAAGGCGTTTCATGAAGTGGGCCTCTCTCTGGTGCTGCTTGGTCCTGGAGGCCTTCCTCGGACGCCCCTTGCGTGTGAAAGCCATGTACCAGCCCTCATACTTGGCGTTTTGGAGTGCTGTGTAGTTGTTTTCCAGAACAATCTCGGTGAAGATGCAGTCTTTGCCTCGTCCTTTCCGCTGTGAGGAGAAGGGGGAAGAAGCTGAGGCATTTTGGATAATTCCCAGGATGAGGAAATATTGTCGTTATTAAATACCCTATCAAACCTTTAGAGCACCGTTCAGGCAGGTCTCAAAATCAAAGTTACCCTGGCTTCAATCATGCCTCAACAAATATCCATAAGGTGCAATTCAGCAGTATGATTAGGAAGAGAGAGACACACTTTTCAAATGTTGATATGGTGATATGGAGCCATAAAACTGTTAATTCCAGATTACCTTGCCAATCAGCTTCCCCTTCTTGTTCATACATATGTAGTATCCTGTCTTCACCCCTTTAATACGAATACGACTTCCAAAAGAGTCTGTTTCCACTTCCAGTTTCGCTGCATACATGCACAAAACACAACCAATGAGATGACACAGTTCTTGGATGGTTCATACACAGATTATGATGTTACCAATGAGACAGATGACTTTTGCTCCTCCTTTACACTCTGTGGATGCATCATGTAGTAGCTGCTTTACTTTGAGACTGCAATAAACTGGAATTACAAATAATAGCATCATGAAGGGCACTAGGCCTTTGTGTTCATTTGTGTTGCCATGACCAGTGGCTTTTACAGAATTATGAAGATGATAAATATAAATCCCTTCTTAACCCTTTTATGCATATCCATTTTTTTTTTAACAAAGACTCTTTTTAACAAACCATGCAAGTCTCCCAAAATAGAATCAAATGGTAATGACTTTACACAATGCGATTGTCATTGAATGGATATAAATGCTGTGCTGATGCAGTTCAGACTGGGGATAAAGGAGAGAGTGAGAATACTGCGGTCAGGGACACAGCCACAAGCACAGAGCAGTGGTCAGATTTGGGCCTGTTACAAGAGTGACACCCACTTAGGATGTGTAGCCTATGCAGTGTGTGCTAGACTCACTCACTGTGTGTGTGTGTGTCTGTGCGTGTGTGTGTGAGTGTGTGTCCGTGTGCATGTGCATGTGTGTCCATGTGCATGTGCATGTGTGTATGTGTGTAGCCAGGGAAATTTAAAAGACAAAAGAGCACACAGGAGAGACGACCAGAGGAAAAGGGATAAAGTGAAGATGCTGACTTCACCGCTCCTTATAAATTGAGTCATACATTGAGTTGTAAAGCAATGAAAATTCCTCATAAAATGACCCTCCAAAAAGCAGGCAGCAGGCATTGAGAAGTGGATGGATGGTGGTAGCTGTGGTGGAAAGATGGCTAGACACACCAAAATACTTTGGTGACAGGAATTTGCTCCTTTTAAATTTAAGACAGTTTTCCCTGCAAGAAGTAGAAAAAAAATCGTCCTTGCCTAGATTCCATCATAACAGGTGTCACAGACTTTGTCCACATGCTAAACATTTTAGACCAAAACACACGGAAGAAAAAATAAGCCCCCCAAGGCCATAAAAGAAAGCAACACGTGTTTACAACTGCGTGTTTCTCGACATAATTTCTGTTGCTTTTCACCATTGTCCCGCGCCATTGATTTGAACAGCTCCCGATTTTTCTAAGGCGAGGATATGTCATATTTTACAATTTTCAGTTTAAAAGCACTGAATTTGGCCTAAGCTGTCATCAGTTTGATTGATTTGTACATAACACAGTCTTTAAAAAAAATTCCTTCATTATTTCGGAGACAATATAAATTTCTCTTCCTGAATGAATCAAACTTTGTTCAGGTACATGTGATGCAACGAATACAATACAAGTCATATTAGTGTTTTGCAGCCACTTCAGAGAGGTTATCAGAGCTATTCAGAACATGTTAGAAAGGTAAAACTAGAATGACTTTTGATTTTTTCCCAAATATTTAGAGTAGATTTCTCTCTCGTAACAAACTTAATTGTAATTGTCGCTGTCCTTCCGCTACAATAAACCTAAACCGTGAGGTCAAAAGGACGCTGATGTTTTTTTTATACATCTAATTTTGTTTTTAGGGTAAGGTTAACATTTACTGTACCTATCCCTGAGTCCTATCTCTAATATCTAACGACCTGATTTGTTTGTCAGTGTATTCTTACCATGCACTGCTCCGTCGTCTCCATTGGCGTTGATTCTCTTGTTGCCCAGGACCTGGACGTGCTTGCCGCTGGTTCGGCTGTACAGCTGGTAGGTTCGGGTCAACCTGCGGCTCATCCGGTCCGAAAACCTGCTTTGCTCGGTCACATGGTGCTTGAAATTAGGAGGGGACTGCACAGTGTTCTGTAAGGCCCCCGGAAACACACAGAATGAAACCTGCTATCCTTTTTTAATATCCTTGAATTTTATTTTACAAATCAAAAATTTTAAAATTCAACCACATAAACTCTGAAGTGTCAAAGCCTGCCAGGTAAGCCTAGGCCGCGGCCTGAAGGCTGTACTTCTTTAATATTATTTCATTCATCAATTTCAGATTATTCAACCATGCGTTATTTTTGGGGTGGATTTTTGTGAATTTGCAGTGATTTTTTCTAGAAATAAAACCCCCCTTAAGTGTCGTGTGTTTGGGGAGACGCTTGGGCCGAGCCGACTGTCCTCACTCGGGATGACATCCCTCTGATAGGTTGTTTTTACCACCGATGATCTTTCACCTCTGTCTCCCCGGACGGTTTCCCTTAACGGTTCTTTTTTCAATTCAGCCATACTCCATCCACATATGTTTTAACAATTACCTTTTAGGCTGGAGCTTACCTCTTTTCAAGATGTTTGAATTGTTGCCAATTGCCATAGTAAAATGTTTTCATTGTTATTGCACCCTATTGCAGATGTAGAGACGGTGGACTAAGCCACTAAGCATGTAGCCTAAATACCTGTTAAGTTTTACTTACTTAATGACGGGACTATTAGTAGGAATGAAACCTTAATACATTTTATTGCTCTGCAAAGTTTGTGAAATGTGAGTTACCTGTGCGTAAAAGCAAAGCGCCGTGAATTGAAGTAACCTGAGGGGAAAAAGAAAACAACTTAAAATAGGTCTAACCTATATTCAATAACTTACATAGACAGCTCTTATGCTGACACCAGCGGTCTCCTTCAAATGTCTTTACTTACAGATAACCTAGTCTCGATGCTCTAAGCCTCATCTTGAAATAAGTCAAATATTGCTTCATGAATACTCCACTGATTCAGTGCTGGAGCCTCTTGGAAATAAAGTTCCTCCTGGTGGGAATTTCAACTCAGATTGATCACCCTCCTGTTGCAGATATAAAGTGGTCGCCCCAACAATTGAGAGATCCAAAACTGAAGGGGTCCCAGTTAGGATCTACTCATTGATAGCTTTACAATAAAAAAAATAAAAAAAGTCCAGAGGATTTAACGACGTTGCGGAGCGGATCCAAATTGCAAGTCCGGAGAAAGTATTGCTGTCATCACACGACGTTGTTACACGATCTCCATCAAATCCCTCTCGTGTCAATCACTCTCTCGGCAATGGAAGTCTTGATTAACCAGTGAAGTAGAAATAAATCCCCTTCGAGTTTCAATAACAGCGCAGTGACGAGCTTGGATTAGATTCTTTTTCTAGGCACGGATCATTAACTTTACGCATCGGCGGTAAGATGCACACAGTAAAATGTCGTAACATGAATGATGAAAATAGATTTCTTTTTGAATGAAGTCAAGGAGTGCCAGCATAGCTTTATTTGTTTTCTGTGCGATTATAGCGATGATGATGCGGTCCATAATATGCTGATAGTGCCTGAATCGCAGGACTCCGACGTCAACCTTCCTCCCACACGTGTGTTTCTTGTGGTCGCCTCTACTCCAGATACAGCATCTCTCTCCCTCAACATTTAAATACTTTAACTTGCGGGAAAGTCAGTATCCTCGGCGAGAGCAGGCGGAGCGTTCAAGCTGGAGCCAATTTGAAACTGAATACTGAAACAGTGTGCATGTAGGCCCGCTTATTGGCATAGAAATACATCTCCATCAATATTATCAATAGGTTAGATGTGTTAGAATGAAACAAAATACTGTTAAGGTGGACTTTAAAAGTGCGCTGTTTCATCGACGACACTGACAGAGTCGTTAATGTGAAGGTTAGATAATAACAAATAATAAAAACACCAAATAAAGTAATAGCAAACGTGGTTTCTATCTTCCAAAATATTGTTTTAGAATATTATTAGCATTTATTCACTATCATCCAGACATATTCAGATGAATGCATTTAAATTCCTATATCTTCATTTATAGAAAATCACAGTGCGCTTGGTTTTATAAGCAGAAATGTCCACATGGAAAAATTCCCTGGCATGTACTTAAGAAAATCTACAGTTACATTAACTTATTCCCTTGCTGCAGGTTAGAGGTTGTTTGGTGGTCCCCTAGGACAGACCTTGATGTACTTTTTCATCATACACATGTAAGTAATATGTGTTCCATGTGAACACATGCCATAGAATGGTTTTCACATAACATCTAAGCCTTTGCCTTGGATACAAATGGTCTCTCACTTACAATCATTCTTCCATAACTTTTCACAATCTTTGTTTGATTCTCAATAATGTGTCCAGGGCTCTGTGTGCTATAGCATGGTTTCATACTGTAGATCATGCAATTATGTTGTAATTATTCTTTGCAACAACAAAGTGGCAGGGTTTTGCTCCAGGGAACATATCTCACACACATGTTTAACACCATCTCTGCTCCTGTATGTAGCCTATTGATGAAATAATAATTCAACTAGGCTACTTGAAGTTTTTATTTCTCACAAAGTGAGAAAACAAGATGACTGTAAGGTAGACTAAAGCAAAACACATACATCTGTCTCAAAGGAGAACAAAAAGACATTGAATAAAACTCCTTACCTCAGGCACCCCCCTCTCATCTATCTTCTATTTGTTCTATTTGATGTAACAATAAAGTATTATGAGTGAAACTAATTTCAGAAGACACTGAATGAAGATACTAGTGCCTTGATACCAGTGCAGTGTGTCAAAATACACGTGCTGGTCTAGGGCCACCATCTGAGCCTCACATCCATTATTGTACAAGTGAGTCAAAACAGATAGATCATACTCTCACCTGAGAGGCTTGATAGATACAGCCCCATGTTCTCTGTGTGAGTATGGGAAACTTTTGCACCCTACCCACCAAACAGCTGTTCATGTGTAAAAAGTGTAATTATGTGAATCAAAGTCGTGGCTGTAAATCAGTCATTTCAGCCAATGCTAGGGATTTAGAGGGTGAAAATGTACCTGCCTTATTAGTTCCAGCGGGACACTGCAACAAGTGATTTTGCCACCTGGAACAATTCAGCACTTTGTTCTGGCATATTTTGACCCCAATGAAACAATGGGTGTACATCCAGATACGAAATCCACATGTTTATATACACATGATAATTGAAGCTCTTGAGTATTTTTTTTTTATCAGGACCATATAATGATTTATCAAACATGTATGTTTGACTATTTAAAAACACACAGTCCAAGTTCACTTGCCTGTCAGCGTTGGTCTCTTTAGATTGACAAGAGACAGAAGAAACATTTCTGCCATACTAGAACCCCTGGAGTCTTCTAGTTTAAGCCTTCTCTAACAATCTATATTATATTGCAAACCCAGAACAAAATTGCTTTTTTAACTTTAACTCTGACATTTTGGTTTTGGGAGCAGGTGGTAAAAATACACATTTTATCCAAGACCGGACCCTTCAAATTCTTTTAATTCTCAGACCTCTCACAGCAGTTCTCCTGCCAGATTAAACTCTCTAGTGCTGACTAGTAGTGGTTATCAATACAATGATTATGAAACTGATGGAAAAGGAGAAAAGGTGGGAACTGGACAGTTTAGCCTCATTCTCAAGGTATACTGTTTTTTGTCATTGTCTAGTTTGAACTAATGAACAAGAGGAGATAAAGCAGCAAGATGCCAAGCATTTTAAATTGAAAAAGCAATCATTGCATTGAAATAGTGTTGTGCTTATCAGCTAATGAGCAGATATGGACACTGGCTTTGAAGAGAAAGGTTAAGAACAAGGGAAAGGCCAGGTAGAATTTAAGTTTTATTACATAAAGTTGAAGATTAAAGTAGTCTACAGCAGAGTTTGAATGTTGTAGAATGTGGGTTCTGGATTCCCTGTTTGGGAAATTGGAGAAAAGTTCAAAAGACTCGAGACTTGCCTAATCTAGGAAGAGTAAACGTAGTTAGGAGATGCTCATTCAAACGGTTGCTAAATAAATATCATGATCAAGAAAACGTAGTCACTTTTTTAGTGTATCAGAAATTCTGTTATCATTACTAATCCTTTTAAGGCTTTCTAGCTGAAATGTGTACAAAATGTGTTATATTTTTGAATATCCTTGTTGCTATGTGACCATAACAAATGTATTTTAAATTTTGACTCAGTAAGACCAGTGCCTTCTTTTTGGTGTTTTTTCTTTATTAATCATGAAAGAATGTTTGGTACTAGTTAGTCAACCATGTGACGGAAGTAAATAGCTTTTATGAAAAGGTAACCTCTCTAGGACATGGTGGTATTTCTCACAAATCCACATGGTATCTTGCTCTAGCGCTGGCCATTACCTGAACTATCTCCTTAATTAGTGCTTCTTCATCGTGTTCATTTCAGCGCGGTGCCTAAAGCTATGTGGTAAATGTTTAACCAAGCCAAAACACCTCAGCCAAGTTTGATTTGTTTTTAAACAGCTCAGCTGGCGTCCATAAGGCGTGTTGGAATGGAGTCCTTAGCAGCTGAATGTAGTACATCTTTGGAGTCCTTGGTGTATCGTATCTAGGGAGGGAATTTGTAGCTCTGTAGTCTTAGCTAAAACGTCTTGGTTATTCATTCTCTCCTACATCATCCCTCCCGCTTTGAAAAATGGACTGACAACATTTGGTTCAGTACTGTACAGTCAGCACGTCTCTTTGACTTTACCCTCACAACAATCTACAACAGCTACTTGCGGAAACAATTTCCTCTCCGTGGACAACTTTAATCCAAATGACATTTGGTTATGGTGACCGGTTGGACAGGTTTGGCTGAAGTTCTTCAGAGTGTACATGAACGTTTCCCTGGTTCCTCTGAAACTTGATCAAAAGCTATCTTTTTTTATTCTATTTTTTTTTTTACATATCTAACCGCCTGCTGCCTCACTTCTTAGATTCTCTAGTGAGCAGCTTTTCTGGCCTTTTAATGAGTATGAGAAGAGTTGTGAGGCGTTGACATGGCTCCAAGTGTTGCCCCAGATCCCAACTTTCTTGCCTTTTCCCTTAGCCTCCCTGTAGCTTGTTGCTGCTTTTCTCATTTGGATCAATCCTTGCTAGCTAATACAAAGCCCTGGTATCAGTGAGTGGGGTACAAAGACAGCATCACAAGAGGCTGCAAAGAGAAAAAAAAAAAACAGAGAGAGAGAGAGAAACCTTTTGGCAAAGGTGCATGCCGGTTATTCTTAGAAGAGGAGTGACTGAATGTCTGAAAAGGCCCCAGAGCAGACTACCATTCAGCGCGAGGTATTATTCCCCCTAGCTAATGCGAGACATAAAAATACACACACTGCCATAAGGCAGGGCCAATGGAAAGGTAGACACCATAGAGGAAGAGAAAAAACAGAACCAGAGAGAAAGACAGACAGAGAAAGTGTGTGTGTGTGTGTGTGTGTGTGTGTGTGTGTGTGTTTTGGGGTGGAAAGAAAATGTGGGATTTTGGGATTCTCAGTGTCATCTGGTAGCAGTGTCATTCACCGCCCAAACCTCAGTGGTTTTTGAAGTGTATAGTGAAGAAAAACTTTTCAACCACCTTGAGATGTGTTGTAATTATGGTTTGGTGCTTTGTTGTTGCAACAGCGTGGACCATATAATGTGCCTGTCACCACACCAGTTACCTACCTTGAATTAACTCGAGAGTGTGTTGGCTTACACCACAAAATTGCTCAAAGTTACAATTTGTTCCTGGTGCATTTGTAAAGTTTGCATTGTGCAGGATGACATGGGAGATTAAGTACATAGTACTAAAGCAATTTTAGGAACAGAATTTTCACACAGCTTTTTTTTTTTTTAATTCAGATTATTTTCATGGTACTTCTGCTTTATTGCTTTATTTGATAGAGAGCTGTAGACCAGGACAGGCCCCCTGAAAGTGAAGTTGTCAGTGTGTATTGAACACTTTAATGGTTTGCGATTATGCCGTCTATCTCTTGTCTTGTTGGCTGTTGTATTAAAAATGAATCTCTTTTGTGGGATAATGGAAAGACAGAGAGAGAGAGAGAGACTAATTGTGCTACACTGGGCCTTTAGAATGAGGTAATATCTGGGGGTGGGAGCTGTCTACTGTTCAGTCACTCACACAGTGGCCATTTGGCGTGTGTGTGTGTGTGTGTGTGTGAGAGAGAGAGAGAGAGAGAGAGAGAGAGAGAGAGTGGGGGTGTCACAATTCCACTGACTGAGAAAATTGTTACACTGAGAAAATTTGGAAAATTAAATCAAAGTTCTCACCACCAAATGACTGAACGCTGCCATGGCTAAAGTATGTATTCATGTTTCAGCTGAGTTGAGAGCTTGAATGACTTTTTAACTGTATGAAACGACTGTCTGGGAATGACCCCAGCACATAGAAGTGATTAAGTAGACCCAATTTTGCCATAAACCAAACGTGTTTGCACGACTTTGAGCGGCTTTCTCAATTATATTAAAGCTACGCTGATCTCTGCTGAAGCTTTTAACAACTTGCTGGTTTCAAAACAGTTTCAAAATGTCAGTTTTATTTTGTTATTTCTTCTTACAGTCCTTCTGCGTGAAATAACAGGCAGAAAATTACAGTTCTCGTCGGTACAGTGATACAAGAGAAGTACAAAAGCTGAGGGGCCCCACAATGGCATCCCCACCCCTTCACTGAGAGGAAAGGTGTGTGTGTGGGGTGAGGTGCTGGCAACGAGCTAGAAAGTTGACATTGGCTCTGTCAAAGCAGTCCTCCTTCCCAGTGACTTGGATGTTTCCCCCTTACTTCACCCCATAACCCCCACCTCGAATGGACTGTGATTTACTGTCTTGTAAACACATAGGAAGTAGCATTGAAAACGGTTTAACAAAGTCAATAAAAGCAGACATCATTCCTGGTATCAGGGGGTGGTGAGGGGATGAGGTTTGGGGTGGCTGAGGGCAGGTATCCTCCCCTCCCTCTCTAGTTTCCCCTTGTTCTTCCATCTCTCCATCTCCATCCTTTCTCCATGTCTATCATCTACCTCCTCTGACACTTTCCTCCTTCTCCTTCTCTCTCTCTCTCTCTCTCTTACTTTCTCTTTATCCCTCCATTTTCATATTATCCCCTCTATCCTCCCCTCCCTCTTTCACCCCCCCTCTTCTCTTTCTGTATTTTTTATTTCTTGCGTTGGGCAGTGGACAGCCAGAGCAATGGTTTTAACAGACCTACCTGCAGGGCTGCTTAGGGCGGCTCTTTCATCTGGGCTCTGGAGAAAGAAGCCCCCGGCCCTGAAACAGCTGTGTGGACCTGGGAGTGAGAGGACCATGAAAAACGCAGAGAAGAAAGAAAGGAAATTCAATGGACCTCTGGGAATCTTACCTCCCCATGCCTCTCTCTCTCTCTCTCTCTCTCTCTCTCTCTCTCTCTCTCTCTCTTGCTTGCTCATTATCTTGCAAAGTTACCCTGTCTTATAGTCCCCGTCTTCATTGGCATTTTTTGGTGGTGGTTGTATCATTCGTATTATATCTGAATTGAGCTTCTACAAGGGTTTGCCTGGATTATGGCACAAGGGATTGTAACATCTTGTCCTGTGTATTGATGCTTTCAATTCAATTGAATGCTTTCAGTCTGTCTTCCTATTTGTTGATACTTTTTTTCCATTTTCAGCTCAGTCAATCATTCTAGCTCCTCATTTCCTCAAAGCATCCCCTTCAGCTACACATCTCACCATCTCTCTTTCACTACTACTTTATCAAAATGCATGAAAGTGAATGGAGCTTCAGAAAAAAGTCTGGGCATCAGTGCTGATCAGTGATGGGCTCCTAGGGAAGCCAATTTCAGGCCAGGGGCTGGGCCTGATACTCGGTTGTAGGTGGCATATGCAATCACTTAGGGTCTCCATTTGGTCCAGGGATGCTCAAGAAAGTTCATAGTCTCTTCATAACTTTTGTCTGGACAGTTTACAATAGTGAAAAAGTATCTATGTAGTATGTATGTATGTTTTTCTCTCAATTTCATGGTGATTATTTTTATTTTCTCGTCATATTATTATTATTATTATTGTCTCGTCATATTAAAATGGTTTGTAATGACAATGCTTCTGCATGACTTTCGACTATAGTATCAATGTTAATAATGCCAATCAACATCTGTACTCCATCAAAAGAAATATATGTACATTCAGGACAGCTGTAAAACTTTCCCTAAATATTATGGTGCAATGTGATTCTTACTCTTATTATTGTCTTCCTCAAGTATGTGTATAAAAAGAGGGAATACGCAATCAAAGTGAAATGCTGCAACTTAAGTTTTTCTACTCAAATCCTTCACTTTGGTACAACATTTTCATTATCCAGTACATTGACTTGAGCTTGAGGCTTTTGTTTCAACTCATCATCAATAAGTTCAAGCCAGGACTGCAAAAATGAGCAAATAATACGAGCTACTTATCTTATTGAAAAATATGATTACAGAAATACTAGATATGTAGTAAACAAGTGACATCATGATAGGTAACTGCACACAGTTTTGTGGCTCCTGAACCCACACATGGTTATGCCTTCCAAATACCACACAATCCTATGCCACATGAAATATTACATACAATTGATTTGAACCACAAGTGCATTAAGTAAGTCTAGTAAATTAAATTACATTTTTAGTTTCAGTCCCCATTTTGGGAAATGACTAATTCTTTGCTTTACACCATGTTTTTATTGTTTAAAATGTATTTTGCGGAGAATCCTGTATATGAGCCAGTGAGCTTGAAGTACTAATCCTATATAGTTGTATAGGATTAGTATAGTAATTATTATTTACAATATATCAATATTACACAAACCAGATTTTGAAGAGTAAGGACTGCTGATGAAAAATATTCACTTAACATTTTTCAGTTTCCACCATAACAGGTTTGTTTTGCTCCGATGTTTAGACACAACACAACGGTGGTTGAATAGCTCAGTGAATCAATTTAAGACTATCAAATGTCTTCAGCACAATAAATCAAATCCTAAACAATGTCATTAGTTGGTCAACAGTGGCTCAATAGAGGGCGCCATACTAATTCTGGGGTTTTAATGTGCACCCAAAGACAGCAGGAAACAAAAATCAACTTGGACTGATTTCTCAACTCCAGCGATATTAGAGGTGCACTTTCAGCCTCAGCTTCTGAAAAATGAGAAAGAGGAGCTGGAGTTTTGGAGTTGAACGTAATGTCCCTCATGCATCATCACCATCAGTCCACTCTGTGGTGAGATCACCATCCTGGTTTTAAAATTCCTCACACTCATCCAAGAGGTGGGATATCATAAAAAACAGCAATTGGTGAGAATCTGTACCATCCCCTCACATACAGCTCCAATAGCTTCTCTCTTAGAGGCTTTTATAATCCTACTGTTGCATGTCTATATGCCAGTTACACTGTGTGCTGCCTGTATTAGTTGATTTTGTGTTGGAAAGCATAATTCTCGCTGGGGTGTATCACTGGAGTCAGCCATGATTGTTTTAGATTTCCTTAAAGGAAAAATCCCCCATAAGACACGGATTAAAAACAGTAATTGGCCTTGCATTCCTGGGCCCATGTTGTTGTTTAGTGGTGTGTTTTTCTCATTCCTGCAGTTAACTAGCCAAATGTAGACAATGTGACATCACAGCAGGACATTTCCAGCAACGCCACAATGGAGTTTAACAGGAGAAAAGACTTCAACAATCTAAAATATCAGTGGTAAACGTCAGGTTTTGGTGTCAGTCCCGCAGAATCCAAGAGCAAGGACTTCTTTCTACACTCACCATTTTGCACCGACATTCAACAATGATACATCCTGCATGATTGAAGAGGAAGGGACACCAATTTCTCCACTGACAGTAGTCTCAAGAGACCAGAATGCAATGCAGCCACAAGACATGTTGCGTTTCAGTAAAGGGTGTGACTCTCACTTTACACATTACATTACATTACACATTACATCTGAATCCAACGAGTCCAGGCATGTTCTCTGGGTTTGTCAAAAGGCATTTTGGGAAATGTAGAGAATCACTAACTGAAGTAAAAGTAGACGAGGCAGGCTGAAGGAAAGTGGCGACAACAAAAAGGTAAATTACAACATTTCACCACAAAATCACTCCCGGAACACACTGGACATCACAGATCGTTGATATATAACAGTGTGGGAGTATCTAAGGGTGGAATTTTCCTCTAACTGCTTGTATGTGGGTGTGTGTGTGTGTGGGTGTGTGTGTGTGTGTGTGTGTGTGTGTCTGTGTTCACAGACATTGAATTCCTTGGCATGCTTAACCTCCTAGCTACCAAGTACTAGTGTTCTCAGTACTAGTGTTAGTTGTGTTTTGGTCCTCTTGTGGCCAAATTGCTGATTGACATTAAACCCATGGAAGAGCCATACACAATCCTTTGGGTGTAGTGTGTCTGCTTCCTGTTAACTGACTGAAACATGCAAAGGTAGTGGTGCAATAGGCCACCAGAAGGTCAGCATGTCTTAATTTATATGGCTTGCCTCCCAAAAAACAACGTATCCAGTTGCTTCATTTGCCTCAACACGTCGACCCACAGTAGGTGTGATGCTGTCACCAGTTATTCAACAGAGTAATATTTACAAACATGCTGTTTTACTGTGGGCCCGGTTGGAGGTAACCAAGGTAGGTAGAGCATGAGACTCTTAAGCCTCTTTCAGACATACACCTCGGATATTCTCCAGAGAATCAGATCCGCACTTTAACCGGAGTTGTCCTTCCACACATATAGCACACCACCGGAGAATGTCTGTTTCGGATGTGTTCACAACAACAGAAAATACTCGGTTAGTTCAGGCAAAGGGTGGGTAGCCTGGGTAGAGCGTACGGGAGACAGGACATGACACAAAAAGTACGCTGCAGAAATCTCTTTTGTTTACAGCAGGAAGATGGTGGACGAAGTGACCGACTCACTCTCCGTGGCCGTTTTTGCGTTGATGTCAATACTAAATGTAGTTAGACGTATCCGCAGTATCGGCAAAAGGGTGGAAAGCGATATACAGTGTATTATCCCGGTTTCGCGCCAGTCGCAGGATAAATACGTCATCGACACGCCCACTCGCTCGTAGAGAATACTCCAGAGAATCTTCTGCTCCGTTCACACTTGGGCTCACTCGGTGACAAAACAGATTTTAGACTAGGGTGCTGGGTGGGTAAAGTCTGTTTCATTTCCAGACCAACTGATTCGGACATTTGCGTTCACACATACAACCCCTCCGAGTAATGTCTAGATAAGTTCAGGGTTGCACTGCATGTGTGAAAGAGGCTTTGGTTTCAGGGTCGTGGGTTCAAGCCCCACATAGCGTCGGCTATCACCCTGCTAAATGACTGTAGCGGTAATGTTCAGTGTCAGATAGTTCCCTACACCTGATTTAGGTTGGATTATCATTACTTGACAAAGATGCCTCAGCGTTGCAATATTCAGCTTTAGCTCAGCATTCAATTTCTGGAAATTATACCAGGTACTTGTATCATTCGTACTTTCCTATACATTATAAAAACATGCTCTCTGAACACTGGGTCCCCACCCTGTGTTGCTAAAACAGTCAACAGAACCTATAAAGAATCAGATCGCAAGTTTTCCATTTCTTTATTGTCAAGTGTTTTAAAGGCCACTTAACAGAAGAGACTTTAATAGCATCATAACAGTTATGGATTACTGGCAAAGTACTCCAGCAGCACTGTTTCCCCAACAGTTTAAAGCCAACATTAGGAGATGTAAAAAACTGACCTGTGAATCACCTGGCCCTTCCATCCCTCTCTCCCTCCTACTCCCAAGCCCTACTCCCCCAGAGAATCTCCTCTGAGAGAGTGAGACCACAAGATATAAAATGAAAATGGAGCGATGAGGAGAAGGGAAATATGGGTGGGAGATTGGCCGGTTGACAGGGGGGGCTAAGTAAGGCATAGGAATACAAACACGAGGGGGGAGAGAGGATAACAGAGTGAGAAAGCAGGGAAGGAAAGTCCACTTTGAGAATCAACCAGGCTGGTGTTGAGTGCTGTTGTGTTTGTTTAGTCCCCTTCAAAGGCAAGCTTAATTATTTTACCATGCTGTGCCTGCAGAGACTGCAGGATTCATGGGCTGCTCTTAGCCCCTATCTCCTCCAACCAATTGTGGGCTTAACCCTTTGTCTTCCAACCCGTAGCTCTAACTCTCCAAAGGGACACTTCTAAGAAAATACTGCAGTTAGTGGTTCTGCTAATCATCTCAAACATCACTAGGAATATTCTTGAAAATAATATATATATATATATATATTACTTTATTTGGCCTTTTATCTCAGGGAGCCAATTGAAACATATCCCATTTCTCAAATGTGGGTCATCTGATGACTGTACACAGTTTTTCTCCAGCCTAGAACTACATCTTTGAATTATTGTTTTTAGTCTGGACAGATGTTTGCTGCCTGCATCCTTTTTTGCACTGGTGGGTGAAACAAATTTGAGGTGGCAAGCTTGGCTGCAGGCAGCAAATACAACCTTTGTGGGCTACTTTTGTGTGGGAGAGCAAGTGACAGAAGCAAAGTGGATGTGGAGGAGCTGAAACCACCACAAGGAGACATTTAGAGTTAAACAGACAGACTTGGTAGTCTGCTTACTTAAATATAGCAATCACCATGGTTAGCCAACTAGCTTGCTGTCTAGCAAGTACCTGGCTCTATAAATGTGTTGGAATACAGTCCAGAACCTGTTTTAGGTCCTGATCCATAGTTGAGAAACCAGGCTTTACATTATTTCAAGCTCCTTTAACAAGTTCTTTTATTTTGGAGGATGTGGTAAAGACTCACATTTACTAGACATTTGACACATTCATAACACATCTATGAACATACCATTAAACATCTGTAACACATACTCTTCAAATACATCTGTGCCATAATAGTTTATTCATGACATAACTTGACTGCAGCTGTATTGTAACTTGGCTGTTGCCGTGCATTTTATGAAACTGGCCCATTTCGCAGTATTAGCGATAACAACATGACAGGTCCAGGTAGTTTTGGGTTGGGTTGTCTGGTGATGGGACTTTTTAGTGAGTGGACAGCTGGGAATGAGGAGCTTCATGTCGCAATGCATGCTTTTATGTTGAAAAGTGCTTTTCTCCTCATTTATTCCTGTATTAGGTACAAAAGCACATGGATTTGGAGCATTGTAGCTCAGTGACTCCTTCAAATAAATTGCATTAGCGTCAGTGATCTTGTTCAGTCAGGTAGGGCAAGTGAGGAGCAGATCACTTTACATCAAATGGAAATGCCACTCAGTTTAGGAATTTATATATGTTATTCATATGGTCTAGACAGTCTAGGACAGATGGCGTGAAAATATAAAAGCTGGACCTGTTCCATAAAGAAAGAACTATGCAAGATGATAGAGGTGACTGCCCCGCAAAAAAATGACATCTTAACAAGTGATTTCATCTCATATTCAGTCATAAAATCTTTAAACAAGTGAAAAAATATGCCAAATAAATGCCACTTATTTAAGCAAATTCTTCAAGACACTTTTTACATTAGAAGATCTTTAGATTACTAGATCTACTAGATTAAATGACCTGTAAGTTTTCTTGTAGTGTGAAAACACCCCGGATGATTTTTCTGTGCAAAAGATTTTCTGGTTCAGAACAACTACTAACACAGAATAAAGATCATTTGATATATAAAATACTCAAGACGTCCTCAGTCCTTCATCTCCTGAACAGTTCCAGATTTTACATCTCGATGGCATCATAGTTTTTAGTTTTAGTTTTAGTTTTAGTTTTAGTTTTAGTTTTAGTTTTAGTTTTAGTTTTAGTTTTAGTTTTAGTTTAGTACCCACAACAAATGATATTATCTTGGCCTCAGACCTTAATGTTTGTTTTAACAGCTGTTAGTTACATTGATCAGGAATAGCACGTTCTAACTACAGGTCAGGTTTATTCTTGCCTGTAGATCAGGCTACTGTGTGTCCTAGATGTTATAATGAGGATGTTCTGCCATGTCTTCAACATTGTTGAAGAGCAAGAAGAACCCCACAGATGTTATGCTGGACTTCACTGAAATTGTCCAGTTGGGCAAAAGGGAGGCGTCCGTCTTTCAGTCCGAAGGCCCCAAGGCTCCCAGGTCCAAGCCCCCATGGCAGCAAGCATTTGCCCCACTGAAGTGCAAGACACTGAATCCCTGCCAGTTCCAGAGACGCTGTTCTGTATCTGACCCTGATCTCTGGCCTCCCTGTGGAGGGAGCAAATGAAAAGAGAATCTCCCCTTTGGGGATCAACAGAGTATCACAGAAAAAGTCATCACCTCACCAATTTCACTGGACAGCGTACAAGTCTCTGTTGGCCGGGGAGTATAAAGAGTGCCTTGGATTGAGAACACATTGTGATGGTGAATACAGGCACAGATGTTTCTTAATATAGGGATTCAATTTACTGTATGAACACGATTAACTGGAGCACCACTTACAATTCATTCATAGTGTAGCTAACTATTTGATGTGTTACAGATATGTTATAAGAAGTCTAGCTCATGCCTCCTATAGCTCACATCCCTCTATTATCAGACACATCCCCTTTAGCAGGACACACATCTGTTTTACAGCTCAAAAAGACTCTCTCCTGATATCAGCCACCTCTACACTACTGTTTAATACGTTACGGATGCGTTGTAAGTGTCAAGTTGAGGTCGTTACCAAGTATCTCACAGTAAGAATTTGTCATCTAGGTTAGAGCTGAGTTTGTCTCTGCCAGTGCTTTTTGACAGGATGGCTGAATTTTTGGTTCTCAGCACATATAGCACCATGCCATTGCATTTGAAGGTGTTACCTTATTAAATGGGCTTGATGGATTAGATGTCATGTCACCACAGATGCAGTATTATCAATAATTATATAATTGACTGAATTAAAACCTTCCACTTGAATGAGCCTCCCATTTCTGTCACTAATACCTGTTGTTTTAATAAATCAGTATAATTAAACCAATACAAGACAAGTTAAAATGATTTTCACCAAATGCACGTAGTTATTTACATTATGGAGTATCATTATTAGTATGTCATGTGATCTGTGTGTTAGTAATACACTGGGGGTCAAAAGCTATCCCTTACTGAAGCAGTCTCAATGCTGCTGTAAAAGTCACTGTAAAACCAAGCAACTGCATCGTGGAAACAGGACTCCTCTGCTCCTTTCCCTGTCTCTCTAGTTTACCTCTCCATCCCTCGCTTCTCTTCTCCCCATCCCTCTCTCCTTTCCACGCTCCATCTTTTTTTCTGTCTTTCATTTCACTCATTCTCTACTTTCACTCCAACTCCCACCTTCTCCCCTTTGACCTCATTCACTCTGCTCGCCATGCTTCTTCTCCCTCTACCTTCCCTCCTTTTCCTCCTCTCCCTCCGCCTACCACTTCTCTGTCTCTCACTCCCTCCTGTTGCTCTCCCCTTTTCCCCTCTCGCCCTCCTTTTCTTCCCCTGTTCCCACTTTCCTCTGTAGTCTACAACCTGTGGAACCAATCAGACCTTGTAAGC
>CABFOQ010052475.1:6758-28268 GCA_900660455.1 Gephyroberyx darwinii
AACGCCCCCCCCCCCCTTACATCCACCCTCCTTCACCTTTGCCCTTACCAACATGGAACTCTTCTTATTTAAGTGTCTCTCGTCTTCTCTTACCCAATGATACTGTTATGTTTTTGCTCTTTTTTTTATTTGCATTTGTTTTTTGTTTTGTTTTCAATTAATAAAATGCAATTATTAAAAAATGAGAAAATCATTTGGTGTCATCTATTGTTTGTCCTGGCAGTGTTTCCAACGACTGGGAGTTAAGAGGTTCATCCATTTTAAATTATCTTGCCGAGACCTGAAACCCCAATTTGATGTCGTTGCCTGTGACTCACTTGATGCTTTCATACACTGACATGGTGTTCATCATCTCGGCGCTGAAGATGTTTAGGGGGGCTCAATGGTACCGCCGATACATCCTTGGACAGAATATGATTTGTAGGGACTGGAGCTCTTGAGTGTGTGGAAACACCAAACACTAGAAGATGAAGCACATTCACAGTCACTCCCTCGACTCGACGACCACATGTGAGGTTCAGCTGATGTATAGGAGCAGTGACGAGGAAGCTGATGCCTTCATTTGTTAGAATAAAGCCCAGGGTCCTCCGTGTGGTTTGCTGCCACTGCTGTGTCCCAGTGACAACTTTCACCACTGCATTATCTACAGTCTGGTGCACCGTCCGTCTGCTCCAGATTTTCTGTGTAGCACTTAAGCACTTCTGTTCAATCTGGCTCCTCTCTGCCTTCATTTTTGTCACAGGCTCCCTCCCTTAAGACATTGTTGAGTCAGTCCCTGTCCTCTTCCTGGCCCCATCATCTGGATTCTATTGTAGTTGTAGACAATGTGCTCCTGCCCCAATGCCTCTTTTCATCCTTTCTGACATCTAGCAGAAATGTAACCCGATGAGACATTTGCACAAACACCGTTGACCACTTGGCACTGGTAGTAAGTTAGTACTCAGTGGGTCTGCCGTTACAAAGTTGCCCTTCCAGGTCTGGCGGGGCAGTTTGCCATACGGTACTACCGTAGTAGTTGACAACAGACTCAGGGCAGCTTTAAAAATCTAGTGCTCTACACTGTTTTGACATTTTAAGAAGCTTTTAGGGGTTGTAAGTGAGGACAGCTCGTGCAGAGATGAGAGGATTACTACCAGCGTGTGAACTGGTGACCTGTTTGAGCGAGTCCCTCAGCGTGATAATTCTAGTCAGTGATGTGTCTAGTGCAGTCTACACACACACACACACACACACGCATTCATGCATTTGTTCATCAATATCAATTGAGCTTAATCAAATAGAAGACTGGCTTTGGAAGGTTTAAGGAAAACAATCCCTTTTGGAGCAGTACATGCTGTGCACGAAACAATGGAGTCCTTGGAAAAATATGAAGAAGATTTGTGGTGCACGCACTGAGATTTATTAAGCGCTGCACAAAGCCGCAGTAGAATGTAGAAATGAAAATGAAAACGGAGGCCTTGGCCTCTGCTGCGTCTCTGCCCCTCTGTCTGTGGGCCTCATCTGTGACTGCAGCTGGGAACTAACACAACAAACACTACTGACTGCTTCCCTAACTTTGAACTCTTCAGAATCTATTTGGCTCATCATTAGGACTCACCCGTATAGTGTGTGCTAAAGCATGAGCTCATGGAAACAATCTGCGGGCCCGGTGTAGGTGTGTGATATGTGATAGAGTTATCACATCACCCAGGCTATTTCAACCATATGAGATCATGCACTTATGTAACATGCAAAGCTTGATTTTCCTCTCTACACCCCCCTGGGAAGCACGGGTAGATGAGATGAGCTTCTGACTCAGATTTACCTTGGGTGGCTGAGGCTGGCAGAGGGCCATGTCAGGGTGGCATCAGGTGGCATCTGCATTTCAAAGGTCAAAGCTTTTCAGAGCTTCCCGCTACAATAATGTGTTGTCCAAGTAGGAATGAAGACACAATTGAACTACACTTCATGCAAATACCCTGTGAAGTGGAAACATTGGCTTCTTTGTACCGCCGCCATCCTGTTACTTATCGGGCAGACAGATCTCTGAATGATGTTCTTTTGCAGTGGCGCCATCAGGAACTGTCTCATAAATATCTAACAACCATAACAAACACAGCCTTAATATTCACGCAGAGCTCACATGTAGCATGTAGGAGGATAGTCTACCTTCTTGCCCAGTACAGGGATGCTGAGTCAGTTCACGCTGTAGAAAACAACAACAACAATCATTGTAAAGAAATATAGCAAAAAAGTTTATCAATTTATTCAAACATGGTAGAAATAATACATTTTGTCCTTTAGTTTAAAGTTGGACCTGTGTTGAGGGTGTGCCAGGTCGCATCTCTTTCATTTACCAGGTGTTCAGTGTGGAATGGGGCTCCTCCATCCCCAGTTTCAGTTAAATCAAAGTCTGCACAAGCTTCATTCTGCCTCCTCATACCCAGAGGCATTTATGCTGTACTACCGCCACCTACTGGCAGCAAATATCACAGACGGCTATACGCCAGTCAGACTGTAGCAGGGCTGATCATCCTTTTAGACTCTATAGTTTATTGTATCTACGGAGAAATTAAAGCATTGCCTGAACGTCCTGTGATTTTCAACTCGTCTAGGATAATCTCAGATGGAACCCGTGATAAGAAGATCTAAGACAAAATGTGTATGTTTTCTCTTCCAATTCTTCGGGGGCGTTAGGAATAAGATGAAAGAGCCCGAGACTCTTGATGATGTAATCGAGACGATTGCCTTGTTTTATTTTCTTGTATGTTCTTGTATTTTTCCATAATGTTTTATTGCTCTAATCTGAATTGTATATATTGTTGTATTTTATTGTTTTTGTGTAAAGCACTTTGTAACATTTGGTTTTGATATAAATGAAGTTTATTATTATTTTAATTGCCCTAAGGAGTAATTTCGAGGAAATTCTTTTCGAGGCATTTTCAGTTCAACAGCGGACAACTAATTAGTGTTCGCGGATTGCGTTTGCTGTCTGGCTAAAAAACAGAAAATTCGTTGTCGGCAGGATTCGAACCTGCGCGGGGAGACCCCAATGGATTTCTAGTCCATCGCCTTAACCACTCGGCCACGACAACTTATACAACAACGTCTGGAAAGAGATTTATATACTAATCATACTATATTATATATATATTAAATACATGTGTTAAATTCATCAATAGTAATAGTAACGTCAGTGTAATCTATGTGGTAACGGCAGTGTTGGATTATAACGGAGCGTGTGCGGCACCCTGCTAACTGCACAGTGGACGTAGATGTGATGGCAGCCAATGAAAACACCCAGCCACCTAAACCAGGGTGTCTGCGAGCGTCATGAGGTTGAATTTCAGACTTGAGAAAACCATTTTTAATGCCAATTAGAATGTGC
The DNA here is from genome assembly GCA_900660455.1 of Gephyroberyx darwinii. Lineage (NCBI taxonomy): Eukaryota > Metazoa > Chordata > Actinopteri > Trachichthyiformes > Trachichthyidae > Gephyroberyx > Gephyroberyx darwinii. The sequence goes on from CABFOQ010052475.1 coordinate 10,126, forward strand.
AAGACCAGTTTCACGTGTGGAAAAACAACTGTAGATCTATCAGAATATGGTCTGCATGACTGGACTAACTTCTCAACGGAACCATTTAAGGCCTTGGGTTTAGATAATATTGTGACGCTTAGCAGTGATAGCTAGACAGTTTATGAAGGAGACCGGTGCGAGGACGAGTTTGCTAGCTCAAAGGAGCCCAGATTTATTCCCTGCCAACGGCATACAACTAGCCGGTGTTGAGATGTGCACCAAACACAACAAAAAGAGTTGGCCAATCTCTCACACACCTATCCGGCTTGCACCTGTGTCCCCTTTCTCTCCCTCGTTTTCGTCCCTATGCAACCGCCCCCACCCCTTTTACACCCCAATTACCCGCTATAATGCACATCACTCCCAATCAATTGCCATTTATCCAATACCTACAAGAACCAAGAACATGAACTTCTTAACCTTCATTCCCCAACACCCCCTCCCCTCCCAAGGTCCCAGACCCGGCGTTACAATATAATTTAAGATATTATAAGACTTTTCAGGACCTGGAGATCTCAGAATAGTATAGTATAAACTACAGTAAATGGTATCAAATTGCTCTAAGTTACATATGGATCGGGATTTTTCATTTATTATGATTTTGTTTATATTGGTGTTTGTTGCTTTATGATGATCACCGACTAATTTATAATCTACCACGTTTTTGATTTAACCATATTACCCAGGCTAAATATTAACACACGCGCACGCACACATTTCTTCAGTTGTTCTTCTGTCTGCACCTCTCACCTGTACACTTGTCACCGAAGACGCTTTGTTTTGTATTTATTCACAATTTTTCTTTCTTTATTTTTATTTATAATTCATTGCATTCTATTCAATATCTGTGTTTTGTCCTTATCTATATCTATATCTGCTGCTGCAACGACCCAATTTCTACATAGAGATTAAACTTTCGACTAATTATGTAGTCTAATACTAACTTCTGTAATATATATATATATCGTGACAATGTGACTTATTTGAAACTAATTGAAACTAATTGTCATTTCAGTCATTGTTGCTACTGAGCTGGAAGAATTGCCACCACGTGACTCCTCCAGTGAGGCCTCCTGTTTGTTCAGTCAGTCAGAGAGAGAGAGGAAGAAAAATGGCGGCTCTGTGCGAACCCAAACGGGACGCCGGGCTAACGTTTTGAGCTTTCATACCCAAACCGACACCGGGGCTTCGCGGGTCACTGCGTCTTCTGAATCCGCACCGGACTACCTTTCTGGGGGTACCGCTTTCGCTCGCATACGTGAAGTCTAAACAAACGCAAAAATTGAGATTGAAAATAATAGATTTTGCCTATCATGAGAGGGAGAAGGGGCAGGCCGCCCAAACCGCTACCAACTGAAGATTCGTCCCCAGCACCGACCCGTGGTTTAAGACCCAGGAGGAATTTGAAGCCAAGGACGAGGGATAGTGGGGATGAGGATATCGAGAGCCCCAAAAGAGAAACAACCAAATCGACCAGGGGAAAGAGAAAGCGGGGACCTGGCACCTCAACTCGGGGCAGGGGAAGAGGTAGAGGTGGCGGTGGAGGCAGAGGAGGTCGAGGAGGGAAGCGGACGGCCGTGTCCAAAACAGTGGTCTATGATGATCATGAGAGTGATGAGGAAGACGATGCTGTCAGTTTGAGATCAGAGGAGGACGAGTTTGTGGAAGAGGACCCTGTATCTGAAGAGGATGAGGCCCTGAAAGAGGACTCTGACTGCCTTGATGATGTGCTGGACGAGGAGGATGATGCCAGCTACTGTACAGAGAGTAGCTTTCGGAGTCAGAGCACACACGCCAGCACTCCAGGTACATACACACTCTGATCAGGGAATGATTGGACAATCGTATCGCACACTGCAGTGGTAGGAAGATGCATCCCGAAATGCTGATGTTGATTATTATTTTTTGACAGTGCAGGAAGCGGTATTGTTCAAAATGGAGAATGCACACTGTATGAACACAGGCCGCAGTCCACTCATTACATGCTACTGCAGGTGGATTGAATCTATGTAGCACTACCATGTTGGCACCAGCGACTGTCAATAGAGATCTTAGGGAGAATTGTCACATTTCTTACGGGCCTTTGGATTTACACAACTACATGCGAATGCAGCTAGCGTGTTATATCATCCAATGGCATACAAGTCATAAAGCTAACTGCTAGCTACATAACGTTAGCAAGGAACATTAGCTCATGCTGTCTTCTACCACCCTGAAGACGGACAGAAAAACGTTTGATAACGGCGTCGTGTCATATATTTATATTCTCAGCACATAGTGTCTTGGTTGGTGACTACTATAAGCTGTAATTATTAAGTGAAGTTGACTTAATGTGTAAATTGCACATCAATGAAAGAGAAGTGAGCATGTGGCTAACTAGCTAGGCTATTATGTCTGTCATTTAGGCACTCTAATCTCCCTCTCTAATTTAGGCCGTCTAATCCATCATGATCAAATTTATCAGCAAAAATTAGGGTTATATTCTACAAAGTGCAATACTCAGCAATAGAGATTAGCCAGTGTGGTCTGACTAACGTTTACTTGATTAGCCAGCTGGACAGCTGATGCTTTCTTAACAGCAGGAGGAGTCACATTTAGCCAATAATAAGACTGGCCATGTGTTGTTGTGGTGGTCCACGCAGGGGGAAAACTTACAACTTTGCCACTAGCTTGAAACTCGACTTTACAAGTTGTGGCAGAAAAAGCTATATTTTGGCTCCTTAATTCCCATTGGCCTTGACAAACTAGCCATACAATTTTAAATAAAGTGAATTAAAAGTATAATATTTGAGGTGTCCTGGTGGTTCAGTGGTCTAAGGCGCATACCACATAACTGCAAAGTTCTGGGTTTGAATCCATCCCTCCTGTCTCACCTGATCCTTCCTGTCTCCCTCCACTCCCTCTACCTCTAACAAAGAAATTTCCCCCCAGGGATCAATAAAGTACCTACCTAATCTAATCTTTAAAAAAAAAAAAAGTATAATATTTGGCTATTGTACAGGGTGAATTCATCTGAATGAGAGAAAATATTCAGTTGTAGCCAAGTATCTCTACACACATGGATGATTCACTGATCTCGTTCTTTATCCAACAGGGAAGAGAAAACTGCGGGCTCCCCGACCTCGCTCTCCTATTCTGGAGGAGAAGGAGATTCCTCCTCTTGTGCTTCCCGGGACCTCTGAGGATCTCCTGGTGCCTAGTGAGGAACTTCTCAATGTCAGCTCCATCTACGAGGTGCTGCGCAACTTCAGCACAGTGCTACGGCTCTCCCCATTCCGCTTTGAGGACTTCTGTGCAGCACTGGTAGGCCAAGAGCAGTGCACTTTGATAGCGGAGACCCACATCGCCCTGCTGAAGGCCATCCTGCGCGAGGAGGACTCCTCCAACACCACCTTCGGCCCTGCTGACCTTAAGGACAGCGTCAACTCCACCCTGTATTTCATTGACGGCATGACATGGCCTGAGGTGGTGCGGGCATACTGTGAGAGTGACCGGGAGTACCACCATGTCCTGCCATACCAGGAGGTGGATGAGTATCCCTACGGCCCCCTGGGGAGTAAGATCAAAGTGCTGCAGTTCTTAGTGGACCAGTTTCTCACCACCAACATTGCCCGTGAAGAGCTGATGTCTGAGGGGGTCGTGCAGTACGACGACCACTGCCGTGTCTGCCATCGGCTGGGTGACCTGCTGTGTTGTGAGACCTGCTCAGCAGTGTACCACCTGGAGTGTGTGAAACCACCGCTGGAGGAAGTTCCAGAGGACGAGTGGCAGTGTGAGATCTGCGTGGCACACAAGGTGCCCGGCGTCACAGACAGTGTGACAGAGATGCAGAAGAACAAGCCCTACATTCGCCAGGAGCCCATCGGATATGACCGCCACCAGAGGAAATACTGGTTCCTCAACAGAAGGATTATTGTGTAAGTTATAACCCTTACTGCCCCTCTGCCCATTAGAAATACTTGTCATTCTGAGCCAGTCCCCTTGTTTCCTGAAACAGTTATAGTGAGTACCGAAAACGTATATGGCAAGAACAAGGCTACTACCTAGAAGTATCAGTTGCAGTGTAGAACTAGAGCGGTGTTGCAAATTGGACCAATTCCACACAAATAGTTTGACTTTGGGCAACATTTATTAAGGGTGCCGTTTACAAATAGGAAGCTGAATTCATCTAAAGGATGAATTTTATTTCCGGTCCGACGTTATTTGTGGGAGCCTTTTAATTTTTAACTGCCCAAAAACAGTTTGTGTGTGAGCTGAAGTGTTTTTCATCTGGAGAATATCAACGCCACAGTTGAAGTAGCTTCATAGTGCACTAGACTCAAGATTCAATATGTCCTTGACACTCTCTTTAGCCTCAATCTGATTACCTGTTCCACTCACATAGCTAGAGCCATTCTATATGAATCATTAGCTTCTTACTGAAATTGAATTCTGAGCCTTGACAACTTTGCTCATTTCCCACCACCCTGTACAAGCATCTCAACAGAGCCCCAGAACGAGCAGTTTATGATGCTGCAAATGTTAACTGCTCTTAATGAGTTTTTTTTTGTTTTTTTTTAAATAATGCTGCCTCCTTCACATTGCTTGTAACTGATCTGTCGCATTCAGAGCCAATATCATTTTGAGTGATTTGAAAAGCAGCAAAATACCTGTGTTACTTTACACAATAATTAAAATGATGACTTAGAAACTTAGTGTGATGTAATGTGTTGTTTAATACATTTTTATATTGTAAAAATGTCATATTTTAGACAGAGCTATGTTTATTTTTGCTTTACGCAGTACTACCTAGAGTTATTGTCTGATCTACTTACAGTAAGGAGGACGAGGCAGTTAAAATATTTAATGATCTATCATCTTTCCTGTTCTCATTTCCCAGTGAGGAGGATGGGGAGCATGAGAAGAAAAAGATCTGGTACTACAGCACCAAGACGCAGCTGGGGGAGCTCATGGCATGCCTGGATAAGGAGTACTGGGAGATGGACCTCCATGTCACGCTGGAGGAGATGAGTGAAGAGGTGAAAACTCACATGGACATCACAGAAGACCTTACCAACAAGGCCCGCGGGAACAATAAAGCCTACTTCACTGCTGTCAACGGTAGAGTGTTTTTTGTTTTTTTTAGTTTCACAACCCAAAAGGGTGGTTTCCAAGTCAGGTTGTCCCCAGCTGTGGGTGAATGGTAATGGTTTGTCGCATCAACTGATTTTTCATTTTAGTCAGGTGCCTGGAGTAATCTTGCTCTGGTAAACACCGCAGGTACTTGTTTGTGGGATGTACTCTGTAGTTGATGTAAACTCTGTTTCAAGGTGATATGGGGAGTGGTTTATCATCATTGATCTGACAGTTAATGATCGGGGCATGGGTGACTCAAGCTGCGTAGGGTGCGTACGTGTCCTGCAAGGTGACATTCTGGTACGTCTAAGCTCCAGATAGCCGTGTTACTAGTGTTACTCCTCTCAGGCAGTAGTGCACTGCTATGAGGACAGTTGAAATGTCAAATGCTGCCGCTTCATGTTCTTTCGGATAACATGCAGCTGTTTTTTTTTCTACCTTCCTCCAAGGAGTCAAGAGTGGTTAGAAGACTTTGTGGTTATTATACCAGAGATATCCGTTTCTGTTTGGCAGATCTGACTCTATTTGTAACAGTTTTCCTGTGTGTGTGCTTGTCACCCAGCTGCTTGATTCCAGACTTTTCTGGTAAAGACTTTTTTATTTATTGGAGATGAGTGTCCATAGTATCCCTCTTCATTGAGAAAACAAATGGGGGGGGTTTGGATATTCTGTAGTCCAAAAAGGGAGAACTTATTCTTTGTGAAGCCATTGCAGTGCGTTTTTCTTTTCAGTTGTCTTTATCCGTCTAAAGTGATTTATGGGTTTTACTGGTATTTTTTCATCCCTTAAAAGCCCACTGCTCGGCTGCAGTGCTGCCTACACCTTGTTTCGTTCATTTGAGCTGGTGGGGACATGGATGTTTCCCTCCCATTTGAAAACTGTAGCTGTGAAACATGGCTCTCTGGAGAGAAGTAAATCCATCATCTCCTAGCTCTCTGCAGTTTGGGATACCTTTTTGCTTTTCTGGTTTTTGTAGGTTACAAATTCAGATTCTAACTTTACATTTATAATAATTAATATAAAATGTGATTACGTGAACCAAGTTCATCAGCTTTCAGCACTGAATACAGAGATCTCTACAGAGGTCTCTCTCTCTCTCTCACTGTCACTATATTTCTTCATTTATAAATAACTTAACACATGGGTCATGGGTTAAGCTAGTGACAAAAAGTTCTTGGCAGCATTTTATCAGATATTTTGTGCATTTTTGTGCACAAAAGTGGATGGACCTATTTTCAATTTACTGGGGGGGCGGAACACTTACTAACCCAGTGAGTTTGGAGAAATTGTAGACTTTAACTTTTGTTTTCATAATGGAGTATCTGTTGGATTGAGTGCAATGCTACTGGTCATGAAAGATTAGTCTCCAATGAGACAGAAAACATAACGTGATGTGCACGTTATTAAATATATTATAGGGCTATTCATTCAAGTAGATACGATAACAAAACGATACACCGTGAAGCCCTATAATATATTTGCTGTTTTTTTAAATTTTTTAAAATTTAAAATATTTTTTTTCTTGTATCTGTAGAAGAGATCATGGAGCGAGTGAAGGTCAGGCAGGAAACACAGGAAGCGCAGAAGCAGGCAGAGGAGGTGGATGAGGCAAAGCAGGAAGCAGAAGCTGGCCCTGCCAAGACAGTGAAGGGCCAGGCTGAGCTCATCTCACAGTTAGACAACGGAGAACACAAAGAAGATACTAGTTCACAAGGTAACAGTGGACTGGCCACTTGAACATCTTCTGTTTATCTGTCAAGCTGTCATTCTCTCTTCCACTGTCACATGCCACTTTTCACACGTCACTTAACTCTGAAACATAACTCCCAGCAGTATTGGCACCGTTTTTCACTCTTGTGCAAAGTGAAGATCATGTGAAGTAGTCCTGTTGTCCTCATACGACATTAGTGCGTACTATGAAGCAACGTAAACTATATCTCTATGTTAATATGTCTCTGTACCAATATCGACAAGACAAAAAGCTCTAAAAGTGATTCTTACTCCGATGGTGCTGTACACCCTGTGATTATATGCTGTACCACAGCAGCTAAAGTTCCCCCTGCTGGAGAGGAGGGCAGCATCTCTGATCCTAAGCCTGGTTCAGCCACGCAGGAGTCTGCCGTCTCTAAAGTGGACTCCCCTGAACCTAATGAGGGAACCCAGCCTGCCCCCTTGGGGAGTCAGGAGAGCGGGGAATCACACCTAGTGCCAAAGCAGGAGAGGACAGGTACACAGGAGAGTCCAACAATAATTAATCCACTCCAGCTATCAGCAGCATCTCTCGCCATTCTACTCATCCTCCTCATCACGCTGTGCTTTTGGCCTGCACATATGCATCCATCTTTGTCTGTCTGCTTACAACCGCTGGTTGCCTCAAACCCTACCTTGTAGCACAACCGTGTGACATGCAAGGGTTTGAGCATTCATTGCTATGCTAGTCACAGCTGCTGCTGGTCTTTGGTTGCATTTGTTTGGCCAGTTTGCGTTTGTTATATTGGCTGGCCGCTATTCAGTGTAACATTGTTGCTATCTGCCCGTTTGATGATTCATTTCACCTAATTGTACTTTCTTTTGAGAATGATGCTTCCTCAGTGGACCCTTTTCAGACCACTTCTAATTCAATAGGCCTATGTTGATGACAAGTACTGTGAAAGAGCTCTTTGTGGGTCTTTTGGTTTATCCCTTGGACATGAGGAACAAGTGTAATGTTGGCGCCTCATTACCAACACAAGACAAAACTGTTTTCTTAAGCGGTGGCCTTTAAATTGAATGTTGTTAATTTGTATGAAGGTGCCTGCTTTCTTTGCCTAGCTTTACAAAAACACTTCAGCTCTCACTGCTCTTACAACACTAGTGACCATAAAAAGCCTATTTCTTTGCATATTCCATTTTACAGTAGCTCCATTATCTTCAGTACACATCTAATTGGAGAGGCAAGATATATTCTCCTCTCACTGAATTATTCCGCTGAGACCATGAGCTGACATTTTCTGTGCCGTTAGTTTTGTCCTGACATACTGTAAGCATAAAGCTACAGCTGTTGCGCTCAGCACCTGCTCTGTTAGCTAAATCTTCCATTCATGTTTGCTGCACAGCTACCGCGCTACGTCTGTCACAACCAGTTCCTTATTCTCTTTCCAATTTATGGGAAATTGGGCTGGGTTCCTATTGCAGAGACAAAAGGGCTCTCTGCCTGGAAGCCCCACCTGCTACCTTGAATACAAAGAGATGCATATACATGTAGGATTCTCTCCCGTAACAACTCACAGGAGAGCTGGTGTCTTAATTTGGCATTGCAGGAAGTGCACAGCTTGTGTTCGAATTGTACAGCCTTCCCTGGCTGGAGGGGGTTTAGTTTTATTGGGCTGCCAAATTCATCCACGAAACATATTTACTGGTTAAGCGGTTTGTTGGTGTAACATGCTAACTGTGCATTATCATCAAGGAGCAGGTGGGGTGGGGAACCTGCCAGACTATTTTTTTTTTTTTCAGACATTTTCAGAATTGCAGTGCTTTGAACCCCTGTACTCAGTCTTTCTCACCCTGTCCTTTTTAGATAAGGATGCTAAAGCAGACTCTAGCAGTGAGGAGAAGCCTCCTGGCCAGACCCAAACTCAGACCCAGGGCCAACAGCAGCAGCAGCAGCAGCAGCAGTCACCTCAGCCAGAGATGAACAGTGGCAGCAGCCAGGTGTCTGCATCTGGAAGCCTCAGGAAAGTGGATGAGTCTGACCTGGCTGACAGGTCCTCCCAGTCCTCCTTCACTAGTCAAGATGGGACAGGTAAATGTGACACAGGCTGCATAGTGCTTAAAAAGCAAAACAAATAGTTGAAGTGTGTATATATATATATATATATTAGTAGTAGTCGTAGTCACAGTCGTAGTAGTAGTAGATGTGTGTATATGTTTGTGAGATGTTTGATTATCTCTCTATCTCTGTTTGAAGCAACCTTGACTTTGTTATTGTGCTGATAGTGTCATTTGTTTTGTGATTGGCAGATGATTACAATGAGAGGGTCAAGAGTGAGAAACCGACAGTAGCAGGACAGGAGTCTAATAACCCAACACCAAGAGGCAGCAAGGAGGTGAGGCGTCTGTGTGTGTTGGTATTACAGACTAGAATATAAAGGCCTTCCAGTAGAATGAACAGAAATCTGGTTCAAAGTAATTGAAGCACTCGAAGATGTAACTCGTTCCTGTTTCTGATAGTTCAGTTGAATAATTATTACCTCTCCCTGCATAATTCAGTCATCTCCCACACGCTCTGGCGGTGAAGCCTTGCATACCAGCGTTGTCAAAAAGGACCCTACAGTGATGCCAAATTCAAACAACTTCTTCAAGCTGGGTCAGGAGGGCAAATACAGAGTTTACCACAACCAGTACAGCACCAATGTCCTGGCCCTCAACAAGCATCAGCACCGCGAGGACCACGACAAGAGACGTCACCTCTCCCACAAGTTCAGCCTGACCACCGCCTCTGAGTTCAAATGGAACGGCTCAATCCATGGTTCGAGGGTCCTGACCATCTCCACCCTACGTCTCACTATCATCCAGCTGGAGAGCAATGTCCCTGCACCATTCATGCACCCTAACTGGGCCTCACACAGGTATGACACTCTTATACTGTACTTACTGTAATCCTTTTTTCACTTGCCCCCCTTCAGAGGGAGGTCAGAGCGTATGGTCAGATACAGAACAGCACCCCATGCGCTGGTAAGGGTTTGAGTGCCTTGCTCAAGGACACTTCAGCAGAAATGGGTGATGAACTGAATCTGAACTTCTAGTTGAAGGGCGATCAAGTCCTGTGCATGAATAAAGTCATTTGGATTTTTGATGCTGTACATACTCCAGTACAAAATGTGAGGATTCTTGCCAAGTTGCTGTTTGACTCTTGGAAGCATTTTGACTTTTCACATGTGGTGAAATGCTATGTAAGAGAAGAGGCAGACATGCTAATATAATAATGCATTGATTTGTATGTTTCTATGAATTTTCCTAGGTCCAACTGGAACAAAGCAGTCCAGATGTGCAGCAAAGCCAGGGAATTTGCCTTGGCCCTGGCCATCCTGGAGTGTGCTATCAAACCAGTAGTCATGCTGCCTGTATGGAAGGATTCTCTCGGACACACAAGGTAATAGGGGAGCAAAACCAGCTGCAGGGAATATATGGCGATGAAACAGATTTTATGAGCAGCTGTTGGGTACACGTGCAGTTGAACACATTAACACAGTTTGCTTTCCATGAGGCTGAAATTGTTCTTTGGAGGCTGGACTGGAATTATTATCTGCCTCATTGCACCAGTGAAAACTTCAGCCTTTCAATTACCTTTCCTTTAAAAACATAACATTGCTGTAGCTATCAGTGTATACAGAGTATCCCACACTACACAGTTCACAATGGCTAGAATGACGTTTTGCTGACCAAACAAGCTCAAAACTCGTACATTTTCTTTGCAATACCCTTCTTTCCCTTTTGAATAATTTTTTGTTTTTTGCTTCAGACTACATCGCATGACCTCCATGGAGCGGGAGGATAAAGAAAAGGTGAAAAAGCGAGAGAAGAAGCTGGAGGATGAGGAGATGATGCAGCAGGCCACCTGGGTGAAGTACACCATTCCCATCAAACACCAGGTAAGACAACAGTACCTTTCGTCTATCACCCAGCTCCTCCTTTTTTCAATATCTAGTAGCTTAAGGGAAGCATTTGTTGTTGCTGAGTGTTACTGAAGCCCATATGAAGCGCTGAAGGTGCTCTTACTTAAAGTTGAAATGTTTTTAACTTTTAGCATTTGGTGCTGCAGCCCTAAAAGCATTTAAGGTCTCTGCACTCCCAGGAACATGTACTAGCGTGTCCTTTCCATTTTTCTTTTCTCCCATTATCTTTTGTATATTTGAGTATAATGTAAAATGATAGTTAATGTCAGGAGGGGATTTGTACTTTCAGGTAATGTGAAACATTCACACTTCAACTGATATGTATTGACTTTGAGATTTCCAAGTACGTTAGCTTACAGAAGAAGGGTGGGGCGGGGTATCATTTGACTTTTGTGGTTCTTTATCTTTAGGCTTCTTTCTTTCCTTTTTCCTTATGTTACTTATTTTTCTATCTATTTAGGTGTGGAAGCAGAAGGGGGAGGAGTACAGAGTGACAGGCTATGGAGGCTGGAGCTGGGCCAGTAAGACCCATGTGCCACGTTTTGTTCCGAGGCTACCAGGGAACACAAATGTAAACTACCGCAAAGAACTGGAGGGTAAGGGCTGAGCTGCCATTATTAGTTTTGTTTTTCCTTAACGTCTACTCCTGCTGGCAGTTTTGGCTTATGTTATGGTTACTGATTAATCGACTGTCCTCACAGCAGCTAAAACAGGCAAGGAAAATGCAGCGGCTATCACAAACAAGACTAAAGAATCGATGGAAACTGAAAAGCAGCCTACTCAAAGCAATGTAGATGAAGACAAGGAGCAAACATCCTGCATGGTGTCATCTCAGAGCAGCTCCTCAGAGGATGAGCAGACTGCAAAAGAGAAGGAAAAGGTCACGGAGCAAAATGTGGAGAAGACTGAAGAAATGGAGGTTGATCCCCCCTCAGAAACTGCTGCTTCTAATGAAGAGGAAGGTAGATGATTCTCATATCTATTTTCTCTCTTATTACAGTCTCTTTATCCTTTATTTTGCTTGTTATTTGTGAATGCACATTCATTATCAATCTCAAGAATGCTTTTAAGTAACTGCTCTGAAAACTCATCACCATTTTTGCTCCTATCATCCACTGACTCCTCCGACTCTCTGCCTTAGATAATGTTGACAAGAGAAGCCCTTCATCGCCTGCTGGCCAGCCTGTGAAGGAGGAACCCATGCAGGGAGTTGAAGAGCCCAAGAAGGAGGAGAACTTGGCATCTAAGCCCTTCAACTACGATGTTGTGAATGTCAGTGAGGGCTTCCAGCTGCGGACAGCGTACAAGAAGAAGGTAAAGCCCTCGAAATTGGATGGGCTGTTGGAGCGCCGGGTCAAACAGTTCACCTTGGAGGAGAAGCATAGGCTCGAGAGGCTCAAACAGGTGGCCCTGCAGTCCAAAATGACCACCTCAAAGCCCACTGCTGGGGTCAAGAATGAAAGCTCTGCAGCAGCCAAACAGGAGCCAGCAGTGACCCCATGTGTTAAAATAGAAGAGAGGCAAGTGGACCAACAAGTGAAAGACCCGGTGGTTAAAAAGCTTGACTTTGACCAGGAGCAAACAGAAACAAAGACTCAGACACACAACTTGGATGTCAGATTAGACTCCACAGAATCAATAGGGCCCAACGACGGCACACGGACAGAGATAAATGCTGTTCAGGGGAATGGTGGGGAGGCCGTAGCCCATAAAGAGGTGAATGGAGGGTCCCAAGCAAGCACTGAATTAAACAGTAGAGATTTCACATCAGAGGCAGTAGTAAGTACAGATAAACCTCCCAAACCAGAGGTGACTCGAGCAGGAGAGAACGCTAAGAAGCGCGGGTATGAGGAAACTCAGCAGAGCTATGGACAGAAAGAGACAGAGAGCATGGGGGTAGACCAAAGCAAAACCAGTCCAGTGCAGGTGAACGGGAAAGCTGTAGTCACTGCTCCTGTAGACTCAAGTGTCAGGTCGGACCTGGCCAATCGAGTCCAAGGCGAGATCAAAGCTGTGCCTCAGAAAGAGACGGTCAAATCTCTATTGAATGGGAGCCTCTCCCAGAATGACGTGGCCAATGTAGATCATCCACCTCCTATGAAGGTCCCCAGATTAGAGAACCATTTGGCAGAGAGAGGCGATTCCTCAGTAAGTGTTGCGATGATGACCAACAAGAACCAGGAAGTGCCCATGGACAAGGAAGAGACGCTGTCCAGTAAGCTTCCACTGTCAACCCCTTCTGGCCTTAGCCATAACAATACAGACAGTTGCAGTAGTAGTGTAGATCTGAAGGCTACCACCCAGGGGGCCATCACCACTACTACCACTACCACCGTGGCCACAGAGTCCCAAATGGTGCAGATGGCTGAAGTGTGCAGCAGCGGTAATAAGCCTGCTGTGATGTCTACAACAGAGAGCAGTGCCACCCCAACCCCCGAGGCAATCGTCTCCCAGGCAACCAAAAGCGTTGTCACAGCCACAGACACCAAGACGGGACTCTCCGGTTCATCGAAGACCACCTCCATGACCGTTAGTAGAGAGTATTCCACCAGAGACCGGGTCAGCCTTCTCAGGTTCTCCAAATACAAGAAGGCACGTTCGGGCACAGCCTTGCCGTCCTACCGCAAGTTTGTTACCAAGAGCAGCAAGAAGAGCATTTTTGTCCTGCCGAACGATGACCTGAAGAGGCTGGCGAGGAGAGCAGGCATCAGAGAGGTGCCCATCTTCAACTACAATGCCAAGCCAGCCCTGGACATATGGCCCTACCCCTCACCCAGGCCCACCTTTGGGATCACATGGAGGTTGGTAACAAATTTATTTTTACACATTAGTATGTCTTTATTTCTTTGGATGCTTAAATATAGATTCAGTTTAAAAGTTGGCATATGTAAGTTGCATATGCAATAGTCAGGATAAGCTTCCAATGATTACAAATCCAAGGCAAATAAGCATCATATCCCAGTGCTGAGGTTTTTTGATGTGTGTGCATGTTTTTTTGTTGATTCATGTACACACCAGTATTTGTGACCACAATAAAAACAATGCATAGAAACGGCTTATCTTGAAGAAGACCTTAATTTGGATATTACTGCGTTGCTTGAGTACTTTATAAACACACTTGTTGCGCTTCACAGTTCTGGTCATTAACTTCTATGTCCCATTCAGGTACCGTCTCCAGACTGTGAGGTCCCTGGCAGGGGTCAGCCTGATGCTGAGGCTGCTGTGGGCCTGCCTGAGATGGGACGACATGGCTGTCAAGTCCTCTGCAGCTGTAGGGACTACTCGGAAAGGTGAGAAAATGCTGTACTCCTTCCTTCCTTTTTGCTCCCTTGTGTGCCAGTGCTTGAATTCAAAATTGATACTTACTTCAGAGGTTTTTTTCATCTCCCTGTTTACTGAAGTTTAGTCTTAAATCATACAAATAAGGCTCTTTTGACTGTTCCAATGCCAAATTAAAAACAAAAGGCATTCAGTGCCCTAAATAAGCAAACTGTCTCCTATCATGACAAACTCAAACCTCATTTTTGCAAACTTAATTTAACAAAAATGTTATCTTACAGCCCTTTTGTAAGTTGTTATAAAAAGTGCTATACAGATCTAGTTATTGTTACATATTGATGACAGTGTTGCTGATATACCAGTTCAGTTCATAAGCTGAAGGCAGAAATAGTTGCAAGTCAGTCACTAATTAAATATGTTTGCATGGATGGATGCTAATGTAACTGCAAAGTGTTGTCTTTGAGATGATCACCATTTTAATACATTATATTAATATATTTGATTCTCCCCACAGAAACCACAGACACAGACATCACCACAATAGAGATCATCAAACGAAGAGACGTTGGGCCTTACGGCATCCGCTCAGAATACTGCATCAGAAAGATCATCTGTCCCCTTGGCAACCGAGACACTGCCAAAGGTAAAAGATAAAAGTTTGTAGAGTAACTGTGCGAGTTAAGCGAAAAAATAACTGATCACTGATTTGAAGAATGACCAAAGACGCTGACCGAAGGACCTGTGGCAGCATTTCTATAGGGCTTTTAGACAGTTTGTTATCTCTCATTTTCTCTTCTCCTCTTTGAGTAGAGACCCCAACTCCCCAGAGGAAAGGCCTGCGCTCTAGCGCCTTGAGGCCTAAGAAGTCAGAGCCAGCCAAGCTGACTGGACCTATCGCCATGGAGACGTGGGTGGCTGAGGAGGAGCTGGAGCTGTGGGAAATCAGGGCCTTTGCGGAAAGGTGAGACACAGACACAGTAAGCCTCCTCTGGACCCCCCTTTCCTTATCTGCTTATACTTGAAGTCACAAGGGAATGTCTGTCTCTGCCATTTTTTGGAGGGGGGTAGTGCATGGATGCTACAACTTACCACCTTTTCCCTCTGTGTTGCAGGGTGGAGAGGGAAAAGTCCCAAGGTGCAGATCCCTCTAAGATTGGCAGTAGTCTAAAGACTGCAGAGGATGTCAAGGCCCACTTGGAGGCTCAGCTAAAACAGGCCAGACTGGCTGCCCAGCAGGTAGGAAGACCGGAAGTCATTTTACATTGTGGGCATTTAGCTGACACTCTTATCCAGAGCAACTTGCAGTGAGTGAGCAGGTAGGGTTTCAGTGTCTTGCTGAAGGAAACTTCATGCGCCTATCAACAGTTGATAGGCGCATTGGCTCTTGTCGAGTTGGAACCTACCAAAAACACGGCATGCTTTCGGTTCTTTATATCAAATATTTTATTGTGCAGAATATTCCAATTTAAACCTACAATATGCAACTTTTCATCTTGCAGCAGGTGTATTGTTAGTCTCATTTTCCTCCCCATCAGTTCAGTTCATGAACTCAACAATGATCTTGATGAGCTGTCTACGATGAAGCCTGAGGGTCTCTTGTCTGCTGCACATTTAGCTTTGCTGTTCTTCCACTGTTCTTTTGTTTCTTACTGCTTTCATCCATTATTGTTTCTATGTTATTTTAATAATATCAAAATAAAGTGTAACAGCACCGGGTAATTATTTTCCTATCTAAACCCTGTCATATTGTTTTAGAAACGCCTTGAGCAGCAGAAAACCGGTGTGACCGCCACCACCTCCTCGACTACCACCACCCTTACCAGCACTCCCACCACTCCAGTCTCCACGGGCCAGAAGATAGGCCAGGTCACATCCGGAACCAAGATGGTCTTGGCCTCCAAACTGGGCTCACCAGTGTCCTTCCAGCAGGATAAGAACTTCCAGCAGTCTTTTGCTTCCTGGGTCAAGCAGGGTCAGACCAACAACAGCTCAGGTGAGCAGGTGGATCACAAGGAGGATTTGAAATTCACCTCGATTCCATCTGAAATCATGTATAGGGTGGTCTTGCCAGTGAGTTATGTGCCTTTCATCCTTCATTTTCTGTTAGAGACAGGCAGAGAAACAGCAGTTATGTTTGTGGTTCAATGCATTTTTTCTATTCCCCATTTCATTTTTTTACATTTATGATATTCCCCATTTCATTTTTTTTTTTTTTTTGATCATCGCATGAGAAGAAGTTGTTTGAAAGTAAAAGTCAATCATCGGCATGACTTTTTCACAACCTTTCTTTTTTTTGTGTCATTTGCCTATATTGGTAGATGTGACCGATTTGCCAAAACACCTTTGTGGCTTGTGGTGTCCACTCCCTTTCCTGTGAAAACTGTTTTCAGTTTTTCTTTGGATCCTAGAGGAATACATGGGAGCTTGTTAACACTGTGAATTCAAATCACACGGTAAATCATCACTCCCAAATTGTCAATACAACAGTCACTTGGTTGACTCAAACCTCACAGTGGACACCACAGCTGTAGACTCTGGCTGTCGTGGTGGCCCTTTGGCTATGCGTGACTGCAGGTGGCATGGTATGTCTTGCAGCCTCCACGGGCTCCGTGGCCACCGTGGCTAGCAGTGTCACCACCTCAGGGCAAACCTTCCAGATTGCTGGCGGCCCAGTGACCATGGCTGGCCAGGTACTCGCCGCCAAGCTACCGCTGCCTGCTAACAGCAAGATTGTCACACTCAACATGCCCACCACGCAAGGAGGTATGGAGCAAGAGTGTCGTTGTCCGTGTCGGTTGGTTCGCGATTAAGTATGCTTGCCGCTAAATGTGAGGAAGAGGACTGTCACACGAGTTGCAAATCTGTTTTTTAATAAAGTAGTGGTACGCTGTGGATGGATGATGGCCCTTGATGTGTTTTTTGTTAGAGGAAATTAGTAGGAAGAAGAAACTTCTGTCCAAAATTGGATTGCTGTCTTTATGTTCTTTTTTTGCCTTCGTTTTTGACCACTTTGATTCTCTGAGCTGTCTTTAAACTACTGTTATGTGTCCTGAGTGCAAAAGCTTTTATGAAGTGAAAATGCCTTTTTGAATTGATTTACAAATTTCCTTTCTCCCTGAGCCAAAAGACTGTTCAGCTTTTGTAAAGACAAATGCAAAGTTTCTCCCATCCACACATACATGCCTTGCCACTTCTGTATACTTTCTATCACTGCATGTGCCCAGTGTGTAGCTCGCTGCCCTCCTCACTCAATTTTCTCAACAGGTGTAGTCCAGCAAAAAGTCCTGGGAATTTTCCCCTCTGGCCCTCCTGCCAACCTACGGACATACAGTACATTACATCCTACCACCGGCAACATCAACCTCAGAGCCACCACCTCCACCACAACCACTCAACAACAGGTAGCGATATAAACTTGAGATTCTACTTTCCCTTTCACTGTCAGTCTCCGTTTACTCCTTGTCTTTCACCCTCTCCTCTCACTATTTACTGTAAGTTACTGTTAGTTTTGATACTTAAGGAGTACGTCTCTGTGTAGTATTTTGACTGATCTTATTGCTGGCTACTTGTCCCAGGCCATCACAGCAGGAGGCCAGATGCGGCCAGGCATGACAATGATCCAGTCACCTACCCAGGCTACTACCATGGGCACAACAATGGTCGGAAGTCCACTGGTGGCTCAACAAGGTATTCTATCTCTCAACAGATTTCTTCCTCTGCTGAATCTCTTCAGCCTTTGTTACTCACACCTCGATGTTTTCTGTCTTTGTGTATGAACTAGTCATGTTGGTTCGGTGCACTAGGTTGATAATCCTCAACTCTTCATTTACATGCTAGCACAAGTGAATGTGACTGATTGGTTATCTGTAGCGGTAACTATTTGGATCTTGTTTGTCTTGATTTGATCGATGTAGCCCTATTAAGTTCGTCCATGTCTTTCTGCCATTCCCCTCCAGGCCAGCCTCAGCAGGCTTTGACCCAGATGGGCCGTGGCCAGCCTGGATCGACCGCTGTGTCCAGTGCTAGTCCTGTTCAGACCAGTGCAGGCCAGAGAGGAGTGGGTGCTGCACCGTC